>CM040466.1:16670034-16758166 GCA_022758105.1 Pangasianodon gigas
CCAGTTAGTCCAGAATGCAGCAGCGAGAGTCCTTACTAGAATCAGAAGATATGACCACATCACCCCTATCTTATCCACACTGCATTGGCTCCCAATCAAATTTCGTATTGATTATAAAATACTACTATTGACCTATAAAGCACTAAATGGTCTCGCGCCACAGTACCTGAGCGAACTTTTGGTCTTTTATGATCCGCCATGCCTACTCAGATCAAAAGGTGCAGGCTATTTGTTGGTACCTCGAATAGTGCGTGCTACAGCTGGGGGCAGAGCTTTCCCTTACAAAGCCCCACAGTTATGGAACAGCCTTCCACTTAGTGTTCAGGGCTCAGACACAGTCTCAGTGTTTAAGTCTAGGCTGAAAACATATTTGTTTAGTCAAGCCTTTTGTGAATACTTTTTTCTTAGGTACAGGGGCAGGTCTGGAGGGTTCACAGGCATAGAGTGTTGTGGTGAACCGGGATGTTTGGATGCTGTCGCCCCCCCCACTCTCACGCGTTCACTCAGGTTTGTCGACGGTGGAGTGGCTGGCTGCCTTATGTCCCAGGGTGCCCTCATGTCTGTGTTAGCTTCTGGCTCTCCCTTTTAGGTATGCTGTCATAGCTAGTCTTGCCGGAGTCCCTGCAATTGCTGTAGTGGCTTTGGGGCTGCGGTTGCCACGAGCACCTTCGTACTCAGGACTCCATCAGTGGACAGTGGATAGATTTTACCCAACCTCACTTCTTGCAAAAACTGTGACGAATTTATTGATTGCACAATTGCACTATTTGTCCATATAGTACACAATAATAGAAGGGATTTATTTATAATTGCACTATCCGTTGCACCCAGATGAGGATGGGTTCCCTTTTGAGCCTGGTTCCTCGCAAGGTTTCTTCCTCATATCATCTCAGGGAGTTTTTCCTTGCCACCGTCGCCTCTGGCTTGCTCATTAGGGATAAATTCACAGGGATAAATTCAAATATTTACAATATATTTTTTGTGTATCCATTTATTTCTGTAAAGCTGCTTTGTGACAATGTCCATTGTTAAAAGCGCTATACAAATAAAATTGAATTGAATTTAGATGGCAGAAGATGCAGTGACAGTCCCTACTGTATATTTCAAAGATGTTTTACTGCTGAATTTCACTGGAGATAAAAACAAAAGCTTTTCTCAGTGGGCACAATGATTTCAACCACAGGTTTGGATAAAACTCAGTTTGCCAAAGTACTTCCATGTAGATTGTCAGAGGCAGCATTCAACTGCTGGGACAGTCTTGCAGACAATATAAATGCAGATTATGACAGCACATGTAACCAAATGTAAGCAGTCCTTGGTCAGAAACAACAGTTGAAAACTTTTCAAACATACCTTATCTCAGCAATGAGCTGTTGGAGTTGTATGCTCCTGAATGGAGCTGCCTCATACACCAAGCTTTCCAAGACTATGGAGAGACAGCTATCAAGGAAGAAATTCTGAGATGTTTCATTTCTGGACTTGACTCTCTGTTGCAGGCTAAGCTATTTGAATTCCGTGTTACCACTCTTGAGGAAGCTATTAAAGTGGCTAGTCAGTGTGAAAGACCACATTCAACATTCCAAGAGCTGGAATGTCCCTGCCAGCCTCTGTTCATAGCAGAGCACATCTGGAATGACTACCTTAAGATATATCATAGTTGTCAACATGGCACTGCAGTTGATGAGCCCTACCCCAGAAGAAGACCTCCTCCTTGCTTCTTTCGCAACTATGGATGACTCTATTCATGACTCTATTCAGCTCTATTCATCCTCAGCACTGTATGTCTCATGTCAAGACCATACTGATCACCATTTCAGCCCTCAAAGGAGATCCGATGGATATAAGGACACAGCCCGCATACCTCAAGGTGTTACTCCAGGGGTGATGGCAGTACAAATCTCAGGTATGAAGGATAGAGAGGAGAGCAGTATTACAAAGACCGCTCCCAGAGTCCATAGCCACCACATTTACACCATGTATACTTTGCTGAAACCCAGCACTTGGGAAATGGGTAGTAGCTGGAGGGCCAATCTTCAGCTGACAAGACGGAGGCCCAAAGTCACAAGGGAATTTCTATATTGGGTGGACTAATGGATGAACACCTTACAACAAAGGACTGATTCAAGATCAGGAAGTCAGTATCTTCTTAGACACTGGTGCTGGCTTATCACTCATTAGAGAATCACTATGTCAGCACATTTCTTGCATTGAAACATCGTCAACTGTCGATAAGTTTTCAAACACACACACACACACACACACACTCTCACAGGTCAGCAACTAGACATCTTATGCTCATTGTCTGTGTCACTATGCATTAGGCTTTTGAGCTTGTGTGCAGTCATGCCCCCTATTTAATGCTGACTGATAGAAAAGAAGGGGGCATGGCCAAACGTAATGCATGTTGTGTACATTTTATGTCATTACAGTGGAAAAAATAGCAGAAACTGATTATGAGTTGGCTGTAATTGCAATCACTAGCATTAGTGTTTAAACGTTTCGTTTTTTATTTTCTTAATTTAGACCCCTGTTTATGTTTTGAGAGTGAAGACATTCCTGGCTTTATCTGTTTGGCAGCACAGACAAATCTATCGTCAGTTGATCCAAGCCTAATACACATTGTTAATCACATTCTCAATATGAACAATTATGTTTCCTACGGATATCTGACAGGACCATTTTCTTGGATGGGACCTTTTAAGGACACATAGTGCCTTGGTTCATATGGTGTCAGGTGCCTTTGTTTTTAGGCATGAGAGGATTCTTCTTTTTAACTCTTCATAAGCACTGCCTTTCTGTTGCAATGTGTCTGTGTTATCACCAATAATATCAGTGCCCCCTTTGACCAAAATAGTGGTATTTGCCTCAGTTATATTTTTCAGTTACCTCCTGTCCACAATAACAGATATATACTCACTCCTGATGAGCTAGAGCAAATCAGTTCTTTTGTACAAAGCAACCAAGAACTTTTTGGCACTAGCCCTACTGATCTAGGTAGAACTGATTTACTTAAACACAGAATCCTCTACATCTCCAGTATGTCAAATGTCATATCGCACATCCCCCTTAGTTATTGAGAAATTAACAGGCAAAATCTTTTAAATGCTCACTTGAGTCCACGGGCCTCTCATGTTGTATTGGCCCATAAGAAAGGTGGCTAATACGGATTCCATGTTGATCATATGCATCTGAATTCCATTACAGTCAAAGATGCACACCCTTTGCCATGTTTAGATGCCCTTGCTGGAGCCTTGTTTAGTAAATTATGCATGTCAAGTGACTATTGGCAAATCGAAATGGAGGAAATGAATAAGGACAAAACAGCATTCACTACTGATGGCTAGCTATACCACTTCAAGGTGATTCCGATGGGACTTAAAAATTTGCCCCACCGTTCCAATGTATCATGGAGTTGGTTTTACATGGTCTCCATTGATTTAAGATTCTAGAGTACTTGGGTGACATTATTGTCTTCAGTAAGACTTTTAAGGATCATCTCACTGACCTCATTGAAGTTTTTAACAGGCCTGTCCTACTACAGCCACAGAGGTGGGGCTTTCAATGGTTTATCAAAGGCTTTGTGGAGAAGGCAGTCCCATTACATAGACTGACACAAAAACATATTAAATTCAGGCTTACCAGTTCATCTGCTCTTTTCTAAAACCTCCTTTCCATCCCCTGGTACTCCAGCAGAGTATGTCACATCTCTCAGCAGGAAGTTACAGTTTGTCTATGAGACAAGTCAGGAACAGCGTACTCATGCTCACTTTCAACAGAAACCCCAGTATGACAAAAAAGGTCAAACACACATCTTACAGTGTTGGAGATTTTGTATAGTAAAAAAAAGGTGCCTTTATTGCTTGTTCTTAGGTAACTGAGTAGAATTTGGTTTAGCAGTTTTTTTTTACCTATTGATGTAATTTGGTACAAACAGTACAAAAGTACTGTTTTTTTTTTTTTTATTTCAGCTACTTGTGGAGTAGCTCCACATTTTCAGCTAATGTGGAGTATTTCCTGTGGCATGAGTAGTGTGAAAAAGTAATTTTAGTTTCTGCATTGACAGTATTGTTTGTTACTTTATCTACATTCGTAACTTTTATTTTGATGCATCAGGTGATTGTGGAATGTGACACAACAATTCTGTTGGGCTATTGTTCTTTCTCCTGCATTCCAACAGTGTTATTGTGGGATTTTCTTTGCTTGCCCATTAAAAAGTGATTAGCTGTCTAATCTGTCTACAGAGTCCATTGTTAATATCTGTATTCCCAAGTTTGTCGTCCTAACCCGGCGTCTTCAGCGACTAAATTTCCCACACCTTACAATTATTTAGCCACTGCTTTGTATTAAGCAATATACATTTTGGCTTAGTTATAGATAAAAGAAATAACATTTATTTTAGTATTAGTCACAGAAGCTTTCACATTCCTGGGAATCATCCTGATGTCAGGTGTGTATGCAAATACTAAGAGATGGTGGTCATGTGACAGAGACTAAAGGAACTAAATCACCTTTTTAATTTCATATTTACAAACAATAAATTAAAATTTAAAATAAAATAAAATTTTTGTTTCATCTTAAAAAACTGAGCAAAGAACACTTAATATTTCATGTTGAATAGAATGGATCTTATTCAGCAAATTGCGTATGGTAAAATTGTACAATCAACTTCCTTATTCATCAAATTCACCTTTGGTGTATGTGTGTGATCAAGCTGATGTCTGGCTGGAGTTTGTCATTTTGAGCATAATATTTCAACAACCTTAAAAATGCTTGATCTGCAGTTAAATAATCTAAATCAATATAATTAATAATTATTGCAAGTATAGGAGTAGTCTACTTTGAGTCAACTCTAAGTTTATAATCACAATTGTGCATGCGCAAACCCCATACTAAAATGTAGGTAATGGGGTTTACTGTTATTTGTAACTGTTAATCAGAGGCACAGATGTGGATCTTTATTATTGCAAATGTCTTTTATAGTGGCCATGATTGTGCTTAATATTATTTTTAACTGGTTGTGTATTTTTGTCACGTAATGTGACTTTTTCATCACGCAAGAGACAGATGGTAATCTCACATACGTTTCACATGCAGTAGATAGACAAGATTGAAAAATAAAGTATGAAATATTTCTTTAAAATAATGTCATCTTACATGATTGACAACTCTCTCCCCATGTGGGTGTGTTTTGTCCCAAAGGAGTTTGGGGTGCCTTTCATGGAGACAAGTGCCCGATCTGGCCTTAATGTGGACCTGGCCTTCACTGCCATAGCCAAGTGAGTAGACCTTCCGTGTGCAGTTTGGAGGACAGATTAAGTAACAATACACATGAGAAAATACTTTGTCTATGTGGTCTTTGTTAATGAGAATGATAATGACCTGCTGATGTCACATGTTTTATGTCCTCATTGTGTCCCTCTCTTATGTTCTTCCATTTATCTTCAATATATTAAAATTGTGTTTTTCATATCCTGTTTATTAAAGAGTTTTGATAGCCTATGCAGGCCTACATTAGATAATCAATATTCAGTACCTTTATATAAATATATAGGCTGTACGCCTACGAACTCATTAATTCATTCATCTCCATTTTCCAGCCTATCTCAGGAATACTGGGTGCAAGGCAGGAATATACACCCTGGATGGGACACCAGCCCATCGCAGGGCACCATGCATATACATATTCACAAACTCATTTACAGATTCGGACAATTTTGAGTTTTTGGGAAATGGGAGGGAACCCGGAGGAAATCCACTTGGATACAAAGAGAATATGTAGAGAAACTCCACAGAGATAGTAACCAGAGCTCAGGATCGAAATAGGACCCTGAAGCTGTAAGGCGGCAACAGAATATTTTTATTACTGAACAAAAAAGTGAGGAACCACTTGAATTTGCAGCTAGTATGAAGACAGATAATGATTCTTATGCATATTGATATAAATCACACAAAGCAGAAATTAAAATTTTTTGTTAAAGGCTAAAGATAATTTATGCTACAACTCTTGCGATTGTTCTGGTACCATCTTTACCTGCTTAGACTTAATGCAGAGTGGCCTATAGGTGTGCAGTACCATGCTAGGTAGTGTTTTATCATCAGTAATATTTGAACTTGGTGGAAAAACAAGAGGTTTTACTCACAGGCCCATGCTATCTAAAAAATTTACCAAACCTCCCCTGTGGGTATGATTCAGTCATGAGGAATTTTCAGTCTTCATGCTGTTTTTCTCTTCTCATCCTTGCAGAGAGCTGAAGCACAGGTCCATGAAGGGTGTGGGTGAACCCAAGTTTAAATTGCATGAGTATGTCAACAAGGAAATGAAGACCACAGGGTGCTGCAGGACCTAAAATCACAAGTGAATGTGTTTGTGTGGGTACATACACATGTGGTTATCATAAATGTGTTTACATTTGCCTAGCTGTGGGATTTTTTTTTTTGTGTATACGTTGGACATATGGTTCTTATGACTATGCTTAAATTTGTCCACTTGCATCACGTGTTTGTGTGAGCATATGTACCCTGAACACATGATAAATGGCAGGCAGTGAACAGTGTGCAGCATTTCATCAGCTTTGTTATACCATGTGTGGATTTTTTATTGATTTCATGCCTGGGAGAGCCTTGAAGGGCTCATGGGTACTATATTTTCTTCATACTATTTCTGGAGAAGCACAATTCTGCCCTTTTCTATCTGCAAAAGCACCACATACTCTAATCAGTGTAATGGGAAGAAGTGCGCTCTTTAGAGAAACAGTCAAGCAATGCTACAAACATGTAGATATAAAATGTTCAATCTTTTTGTCCAGTAAAGAAATTAGGGGCCACATGCTACCTGCAATAATAAATATATTAATTATTATTATTATTATTTATATATTATGTAAACATTTCATTTTTTACATAAACTATGTGTACATATATATATATATATATATATATATATATATATATATATATATATATATATATATATATATATGTGTGTTATATATATATATATATATATACACACACATATAAACATAAGGTCCGTAAACATTTGGACAATGGCAAAGTTACTGCTACTTTAACTGTCTACTACAGTGCATTGGAGGTTAAATTAAACAATGAATATTGCTCTGAAAGTGCAGATTTCAGCTTTGATTTGAGGATATTTCCATCCAAACCAGGTGAAAAATGTAGGAATTACATGTGGTCACTGCCAGTGAAGCAAGCCATCATTAGGCTTAAAAAATCAAAACAAACCCAAATTACAAATTATTTGGGAAATTCTTAAAACAAAAGAATGCACTGGTGACCTCAGGAACATCAAAAGGCCTGAAATACCACACACAACAACTGTTTCCAGTAAAGGAAAAACCCTTCACAACAGTTGGCCAGGTCAAAAACACCCTCCAGGAGGTAGGCATATCTGTGTCCAAGTCAATAAGCAGAGTAAATACAGAGGGTTTGAAAAGGGGGGACCACGTATAAAAAAGAGCTATAATTCCTACACCATTCACCCAATTTGGAACATGAAAAAACCCAAATTGAACCTGGAAGTCTGCATTTCTGCTTTTGAGTATGAATATAAACGTGTTGAGTTCATGCCAGCTCGAGTGCACACCTTCATTAAAGCAAAGTAATTCATGTAAATATTTCAGAGATTCTACTTTTCACTCAAGTTGTTGTGAATAATATAATTCGTAATGAAAATTGTTGTATTAAATGCAAAAGAATGGAAAATAGATGCATTTTCACTAATGGTCTCAGACTTTTGGACCCCACTGTGTGTGTGTGTGTGTGTGTGTGTGTGTCTGTTTAATTGGAGGGAGGCATCCAGTTTTCAAGAAAAGAAATCATTCCTAATAATTTCTGAAACAACTGGGCTGTATCAGTAAAGCTACCAGGCCACAGCTTTCTGACAATATTTTAGACACCACAACATAAAATGTACATACACCGTGGAAATAAAAATTCTACACACCCCTGTTAAAATGGCAGGTTTTTTTGTGAAGATAAGATAAATCATGTCAGATCCTTTCCCACCTTTAATGTGAAATTGCAAAGTAAACAAATAAATTGGAAAAACAATCAGAAATTTTTTTAGGGAAAAAAGGAAAAATAAAAAACTTACAATAACATAAGTGTGCACACCCCTAAACAAATACTTTGTTGAAGCACCTTTTGATTTTATTACACCACTCAGTCTTTTTGGATAAGAGTCTATCAGCGTGGTACATCTTGACTTGGCAATATTTTCCCACTCTTTCTTGCAAAAACATTCTAGATCCATCAAATTGTGAGGGCATCTCCTGTGCACAGCCCACTTTAGCCCACTAGCACCTGAAGGTTTTGCACTAAAATCGGCTGGTATTTATAGCTATTCATGATTCCCTCCACTTTGATAAAAGCCCCAGGTCTGGCTGAAGAAAAGCAGCCCTAAAGCATGATGCTGCCACCACAAAGCTGCACCAAGGGTATGGTGTTCTTTTGGTGATATGTTTGGTGCAAAAAAAAGCACATCACCAAAAGAACACCATACCCTGGAAATTCTTTTATACCCCTCTCCTGATTGATTTGAGCTGGTCTTTATTTGGGGTTCATCAGAATTATTTAATTGATGACAGCTGTATGATAATTACTTTTGGACATGAGATTGAACATGATTGGTTCATTCTGAACACAGCCACATCCTCAATTACAAAAGGATATGTACACTTATGCAACCAGGTTATTGTAAAATTTTTATGATAGTTTTTCACTTAATTTTTGTACGTTGTAATTTCACATTGTGGGTGGAAAAAGTTCTGACATGATTTATCTTGGTTTCATTTTGTATGTCACAAAAACCTGCAATTTTAACAGGGGTGCGTTGAATTTTTATATATATTGTATCATACTTCTTTCAGTTTTTGCTGATATATGAAACTGTACTGAATACAGCATGCTAAATAAGTAATCAGTCTACCTGCTTGATGGTGTACAGTTTACAGAATATTAATTTTCATGTCATTGCTCTGTTGAACCATTTCAGTGTAAATAACTCCCAAAGGAACCATTTCTGAATACTCCCTCATGAACAAAAAACACATATACCCACATGCAGTGCTGTCAAAAGCAATCCATTAACTCCGTGGTACCATGACACTCTGAATATGGGGGGGAAAACCCCAACAATATACGTGATATGCGATGTTCAAAGTTCGAAAGTTGATATGTATTGGAGTGTGACCAAGGGGAACATAACTGTCACACCAGTTTTATATCACAGCCATGTTTGGACACCAGCATTTAATTGGAAAGGCATTTTCTCCAAAGCTCATATTCTGGAGCTTTGAGCACATAAGCTACAATAAGGGTGTTTTCTGAGGTTGTTTTTGACAAATTATTGTATACATTGTACATGCTAAAGCTACAATAAAGTTTTTTTTGCTTTTTGTTTGTTTGTGTAGATGTTAAAGTGTTAGGGATTTTTGTTTGTAATGTTTCTTGCCAAATTTTAAAATAGCTATCATTATTTGGTTAATTCAGTTTTACATTTTGTTTATATAGATAGATAGATAGATAGATAGATAGATATAGATATGTAGTTTAGTGCCAAAAAGTCCTCATTATAGCTTTAACAAAAGCTTCTTTTTATTCTCTGTCCTTTGTGAATGGAAATGCTAACAGTTAAAGTTATATTATGGATGAAAGTTGAAAGTTATATATTTTGCATAATTCATATTTTGAGAAGTATTGTGTATTTTCTTACCTCCACTGTTAGCAGTTCATGTTCATTTTACATAATACTTTACATAAATGTAAGTACATTAAGTATTACGTCTTTGTGATATAAATATATTCTGAGTCACATAGAACAACTATGTAGATTAACCTTTAATACTAAGGCAAGGAAATAAATCACAAAGAAAATCTTAATTTAAAAGTAAGCTACATAAATGTAAACAAGTGTTAGTACCTTGTCATTTTGTAAATCATTCTGTAAAGTGTTATATAGGGTTTTAAAAACAAATTGTATACTGAAACTATGGAAAATCCTAATCCTTATCTTATATTTTATGTATGATTCTATGGAATTTACAGTGCCTATAGAAATTCTATACACCTTTTTGAAATGTACACATTTGGGCTGAACCGACCAACTTTGAAAAGTGAATGCAGTAAAACATTATCACATTCTCTAAAATTGAATTATTACCATTCTTCTGGTTATCCTTCTTACTGGTATCTTGTTTCTGTTTTTTTCTGACAATGAATATACAGTTTTGATGGTGCTACTTGCCAGCCATCGCATATATTTGTATTAATACATAAACCATTTTCATGGGTTTCATTAATCTGTGCACATCCCGACAGTCAGTTAGACAATATATTACAATACTTAACATCCATATTGTTGCAGACACCTCATATCATCACTATCCCTGCAGCGATCATCTGAGCTCAGGAGCACAGCAGGCTTCTACTTGCACTCAGCTAGAGTGATTCTGATTAGTTCAGTCAAGATCACTGAAACGAAGTAGATGGAATGATTATTCTAGTGATTACTTTATTCTCAATTTACTAGTATTCACTGGATACATTAAGATGCATTAGCTTTAGCTTTTATTTAGAATAAAATATAGTAATATAACATTTGTTACACATCAGTGCGTAAGAAAAATTTACCGGTGTTTGTCACTGTCATTTATTGCTGTTTCTTGGCATATATTTGTCAATTTGTCAGAGTCAATTCGGTTTTTCCTGATATTATTACAATATTGTACCAATGATTACTTATGCACGGATGTGTAACAAATGTATTATTGTATATTTATTCCAAATTACAGCTAATGATAATGCATCTTAAAGTATTCAGTGGATATTAGTAAACTGGAACTAATCACTAGAATAATCATTCCATTTACTTTTCAGTAATAGTCTTGACAAAACTAATCAGAATCACTCTAGCTGAGTGCAGGTAGAAGTCTGTTGTGCTTCTGAACTCAAATCACTACATTTTAGAGACAAGGGAGAATGTGTCAATTTCTGTTCTCTTTGGAAACCTCTTAGATTAGTGTTGCTTTTGGAAAGCAATTGGTTACACCAAAGCTCTTTTAAAACTGTTGAAATATGGCTTTTTATTCTTTTTTTCTTTGGTTAATATTATACATATTAGTCATGGGTTATAATCTGCATGGTGCTAGTTATCATGTGTTGAAAAAATGTGTTTTAATGTTAACCTTGAATGGAACATCAGATCATTTCTATGGGGTATGTAGACCTTGTATGGGCACTGTTTAGTGTGATTAAGTGATGTGTCTATGTGGACTGTGAAGATACATGAATGTAACGCATACTGTATATGCATATGCACCTAAAGCTTTTTCTGAAAAGTTTGCCAATTGACAAAAAATTGTGCTGTTTACCTAGTTATATTTTATTTTTATAGCCATTTTTTCTTTTCAACTTGTTTACTTGGATCATGGAAAGAAAACATAATATTTGTATCTTCTGCTTTCTGGTTGTAACTATAAATTGCATACTAGTAATGCATTGTGATCTTTTTGAGACATGAATCTTCTTGTTGTGCAATAATTTATGTTTAATAAAAGTGTAAATTGCAATCTCAAGATTTTTAGATTTCCTAAAAATGGTGAATTCAACTTATAATGAATGTTAATGAATGAAGTGCCATTCAGACCTGTAACAGTAGTGCTATCTCATGAAGACTGTGTAATTTGCAGATAACAACACATACACAGGGGCATACATTTTTCATTAAAATAATTTTATGCACAGATTATACACAAAGCTCAGCAATTTTCTAAAGTGTATTACATTGATTACATAGTCCAATTGTTTTTTTCTTTTAATGCATTTCTTCAGTGCTCACACAAGTATACCAGACTCTCATCTCAACACAGTAGACATACAAATAAATAAATAAATATGAGGAGTTTCACTGGACACTTTGACCTGGAATGTTTGCATGTCTGTCTCAGGCAATAGAGGCTACGGTAGTTTGAAATGTAATCCACTCAAAATGTAATCCATTCTACTGATCTGCTCTGACCTGGGGCCTCATTTATAAAGACTGTGTACACACAAAAATGGATCTGGAATGTGCGTACGCTACTTCCTATACAGAAACCGAGATTTATAAAGAAATACTTGTCAGGAAATTGGGCGTATATTTACGGAAGCTTTGACACACGCATAGAGCCAGCCACAACATTTTAGAAACAGTGGGCATTAGAGACACCCTCAGGATATGTAGAGAATTACAGCTCAATGTGCAATTCACCGCTCTCACATATTACGCTTCATATCAAATTATGCAGCTCCATAATAACGGCATACAGGCTACTTGGTCATAAGAAGCATTAAAGCATAACATTATTTTTATGAGTTTGTTTATTTATTTGTGTAGACTGGTTAATTAGTTTGTTTCTATGTATTGATATTTATTCCTCAATTAACTATTTGCAGTCTACAGTTTAATCTGTAAATGTGTGAAGTAATTTGACACATTTACAGATCTATTAATAAACTACATAATGATATAAATAGGCTAGATAATGATGCATTGTCTATGGTACAATGGTGTTTTTGGTATTGTTAGAAGACCATGTAAACTGAACAATAAGATTAGAACAACAAAGCACAAATTTTAGATACCACAAAGATTTTCCTTGCCAGGATGACTGGCTAATGAGCAGATTTAAATTTCCAAGAGCCATTCTCTTGGAACTATGTGCTGAGAGACCAACGTGCTCCTTTCCACGTACTGATCTTAACAACCCCAGCCATCCTTAAGCTCCATCATGTCAGCTGTATTGGTTGACAAGTCAGTACATCAGAGTTCTTTACACGGTGAGTGAAGAGGCCAACATAAAAGTGCAATTTGCAGCAATGTCCGATTTTCCTAATGTAATCAGAGTAAATGTCTGCACTCATGTTGCAATTAAAGCAATTTAATTCTATAAATGAATATATTTATTCTCACGTGGAGCACTGCTTCAGGTGGGAGACTGCTACACCAACCAGAAAAGGTCTGCTGGAGGGCATATTCTGTGCTCTACAAAATGGCACAGCAGAATGGGCTCCTGGTCCTCAGCACCCCTAACCAGCAACGCGATTAATTGATTCACATCTCTAGATTTTTAATTTCACTGGTATTTTGGACATAATCCCTTTCAATTTTTTTTTTAGTTTATTTATCAAGTTTTAAACGGAGGTAATTGTGTCCTTTCCTATTCGCATTCTTCAATATTCCTCTTTTTTGCTTTTCTCTCTGCCACTGTCAGCACTACCTCACACAAAAACTAATGGGACACCTGACATTTAAATATGTATGAGGTCATTTGCATTGACTATTTATGGATATTTGTAGGCAGAAGACTGTGATTTATAAAGTGAAAACTGTGTGCAGGTGTGCATATGCAAGGTTTTATAAATCTTTTTCAACATTCAGAGAATTATTTTTGCGCACGCAATTTCCTGGTTTTTGTGCGTATGCACACTTTCACTCTGGAGTTCATGCAAAATCTTCTAAATGAGGCCCCTGCTCATTTCTGTGTCACTTTTACTTAATGTCACCATCAAATGACATCTTTGCCAGGAAGGATTATGAATTATGATTTACTTGAAGCAGCTGGGATGAAACATGGATGTGCTAGTGTGCAGTATTTTAAAGCAGAGTTTGCACAGTCATTGTGTCAGCCCAGTCTGAGTGTTCTGGAGCTGCAGTCTCGTCGCTGTCTCTCTCTGCGCCCCGTTATGATAGGCATTGGTGCTGTGCGTTGCTACAGGCTTTCATAGCATCTCTGAGCTCTTGATTCCCAGAAACGGTCAGGGCTTATGCTTGAAGTGCGCCTCCACTGCATTTGGCAAGAACAGAAAGCAAACAATTAGGTCTGGAACTATTGCCTTATCGATTTGTATAGCAGCATGAAGGGCTGTTGTTAAAGATATTGTGACTCCAGTATTTTTTGGATGTTGGGAAAGGAATTTTTTCCAAGTTTGGAAAAAAAATCTAAGATTTTAAAAATCTAAGCATGCCTAGTAGCTCAGTTAGAATGGTTAATTCTAACAGGATGTGTCTATGCTTCAAGCTGTATACAGAAACAAAATATACTGTGCCAGTATTGGTCTTTATAGTAGGCCGAGTAAATTCAAAAGATTCATGGTGACTCTCCAAATATGAGACAGTGTCAGAAAAACTAAATTCTGTATTCCCAGACCCCAGACACTATTTACTTAAAAGAATGCAATTTGTCATGCACAGGCAAAAATACCCTATATTTCCATAAGGTACAAAGCAAAATATTGTTTGATGGTAAATATAGTAATATCAAAATTATTTTAGCATTTATATATCTATTTCTTGTGGTATCCATCAACATACTATTACAAACTTCAGTAACAATCTTTCTGAAAAGAGTTCTATCTGAGAGATTTTATACAGATTTTGAGCTTAATTTCGAGTCAATGGGTTTTCTACTGTTTTAGAGAAACCTGCTGAAATTATTGGCCATGGTAATAAGACACACTACAGGTGTAGTGGATAGAGAATGGTTGAAATATGCTAGAGTATCTGTTTTAGTGTCATGACATAGGCTCTTAGAGAGAGCACACAGCATCAGGATTGTTTGCTGATCTTTTGAGGATGAATCATTTTAAATTTGATGAAGATGCAACAGAGAAGCAAGAAAGGAAAGATGCACAATGAATGTTAATAACAACAAAATACAAAGCTAACAGGTATTTAATACTAATGGTCCCATTATTTCAAGACCTTGAAATAATAAGGCCGAAAGTGAAGCATGTAAATGGAAGGTCACCTGCATACTCCTGTGGTAGCATGGGTCTGTTGATGACACTCTGAAATACAGCTATCCACTCTTTCTGCTCCTCCTCTGTCTCACAGGCAAAGAGGAATTTTCTGTCTGGTGTCACAATGGTGACGCCAAGCTGCCAGTGGTAGCCCTGCGTGGAGGGGGGCAGGCCTGGTAATACCGTGTAGCCACTTTCCTTACTGCCAATAAACACTTCCCCTCGTGCATAGGCATCCTATGCAGAATGTTAGAGTGTTAGCATTAGTGAGGTAAAATGGGTATCAGGCCTCACAATATCTAAGACTGTGAAAAATGTTTATAATAAGCTATACCATAAAATTTTAACTTGTTTAACAAGTGTCTACATTACTTAAAAAATAACCATTCAGTGAATGTGGAGTTTCCTATTGACAGATAATTATTTTTCGCAGAGCACAATCGCACACACACAACAGACAATTTAGAGATGCCAATCAGCCTACAACGCATGTCTTTGGACTGGGGAGGAAACTCCTGAAGCACGGGGAGAACATGCAAACTCTGCGCACACAGGGTGGAGGCAAGACAAACGTGCTAACCACTACCAATTTGATTGACTTGGTGGTGTATAAATATCTCATTCAGCTCAGATTACACTCAAATTGGCAATGGGGTCCAACAGGGCTGCTACTGTAGGCTAGTTATCCCCAGCCTAATAGGGGTTAACCAGTGCGGTCAGGAGTACCACATTATAAATATCCCAACAATCATTTAGCTTCAAGACAAACTGCATCTGGTGCAGCACTTACAACAAAACACAACAACATCATCTAGTGGACATTACTAAATTGCACACATTTTGATCAGGCCTTATTTCTTGGCTATTTCTAGCCATCATAATTTCTATAATGACAATTACACCAGTTGATTAATTCAGGTACTAAGAGGAAAAAGGCAGTAAATCTCTGAGTTGCTAGAAGAAAATGAATACTAAAGTGAACAACATGTAAATGCACCATGAAAGTTAACATTGCTTACTATTAAGAACAGTACAATTATTTAAAAAAATATAAATAATAAGGTTCTAGCTGACAATTCTATGACTTTAAAATATTGAGCAATAAAGTTTTGACACTCAATAAGATCAATGCAGATGCAACTTTATATTTTACAAAATATTATATTTTGTTTTACATTTTGAGGTAAAACAAAAACTTACCATCCACTTAATAGGAATACCTGTACACCTGCTCATTTATGCAGTTATCCAATCAGCCAATCATGTGGCAGCAGCACAATGCATAAAATCACCTCTCTCATCAACAAGGCATTTCTGCATAAATGAGCAGGTGTACAGGTGTTCCTATTAAAGTGGATGGTGAGTGCATATTCAAGGACATGTAAATAATCATCATAAACTGCTGCTCACCAAAGGGTCTTTAAAGTACATGAGTCTCCTGTCATCCAAGGTGAACCAACGTTTTTTAAAACCCTCTGTTTGCTAGAACAGTATATAAGACAGCCACAGTTAAACACACAGATATTTGGTTAATTAATTCCTTCATTTAATCCTTCATTTAACTTCATTATTTGAAATAACTTAATCTATCAACAAGTCACTGTTCACTTCCCTTCTATATATTTTCTTATTTTCCTGCTTTGAGGAACAGCCTGCAGTTCATAAAACTGCTGTCAAATTCTCAAGCATGGTTTAGGTCAGCAATCGAATCAAGAAGCTCCAACCTTTGGACCTGTCTTCTCCATGTAACCCTCCTTAATGTAGTTCCTTGTCAGTTTGGACACCAGCTAGACAAGCAAGATAAAAAGGCAGTTCATTAGACTCTAGAGAAAGGATGTGAACAAAAGTTTTGTGAGAATGTGTGACAGGCTTATCTTAAAAACAAGGCTTCAACCACAAAACCTCAGGTTCCCATAAAGAGAACTGGCCTGGGGAGATGGCGTAATAGATGTTCTAGTATTTCTATGAATTGCTTGTGCATTGTGCACTGTGTGTATGTATTGGGGTTTACTTACTTCAGTATCAGGGGCTCCAGGAAAAGCAACTTGTAAGTAATGGAACCTAGCAGCTCGTATAGCGTTGAACCAGTCGACTATTTCCTAAAAACACATGCATCAAAATGTAAAAAAGATTTGCTGCCTGCATCAGTGATTAACATGTAATTTCTCCCCATGACCAGCAGTGGGAGTCAAAAGTTAAAACAAATTCTCACATATTGCTTCACAGCAAAACACAAACTGCCATTTCAATCATTTAAGCTCCAGTTACTAAATATGCAATATGTGATAGATATATCACTGACAAAATGTCTCTGTAATAAGTACTCTAAGTTTAAGATAACTTTCTTCAACATGTAAAGAATACTCATTTGGAAAATGAATCATCATGGATGTATCTTAACCTTTCCATCCTCATGGTACACAAAAATGTTCCTGGTGCTGTTGTCCTTCAGGTAGGTGATCTGGAGCCCGTGAGGGTGGCCAATCTTGGTTGGCTGAAAGGTGGCATTAATGGTTTGGATCTTCATCAAGGCCTTGGGCTCCCTAGCCTGCCGCAGAGATATCCACATAAATATCAACACTCTCACACAGACTCATATTTACATTAAACCCTCAAAATTATTCTGCTTAATTCCACTCAAGCTATTTAACATTCATAGATCCTTTTCATGACAGGTGTATGTGTAAATAAAAGATGCAGGTAATTTTACAGTGGACTAAACTACCTGGTACACAAAAGATAAATGTCAAAGCATTGTATATCCCCAGCAGTCCACCAAGTCAAGTATTACCAGTGGAGAGGGTCAATATACTGTATTGTAGTGGAAGCAAGGTACTACCAGACAGAAATGTCTGAGAGGATTTAAGGTTTATTAGTGTAAATGTGAATGAGACAGCATATGATAAAAGCAGTATTAAAAATACTTGAAAAAAAAATAGGAGAACCATATTTCTGATAATGTTTAAATTCATAAAATATCTTATAGCAAATTCTTAAATATCTTATAGCAGTTTACATTTGATATTTGGCTGTTTTTACATGGGTACGTCTGCCAGCTAAAAATGAATGTACACTAATTTATGCAGTTATCCAATCATGCCAATCATGTGACAGCAGCACAATGCATAAAATCATGCAGATACAGGTCAAGAGCTTCAGTTCATGTTCACATCAAACATCAGAATGGGGAAAAAGTGTGATCTCCGTGACTTTAACCATGGCATGGTTGTTGGTGCCAGACGGGCTGGTTTTAGGATTTTAGAAACTGCTGAATATCCTGGGATTTTCACACACAACAGTCTCCACAGAGTTTACACAGAATGGTGCAGAAAACAAAAAACATCCTGTGAATGGAGGGTCTGCAGGCTGAAATACCTTATTGATGAGAGAGATCAGAGGAGAATGAGCAGACTGGTCTGAGATGACAGGAAGTCTATAGTAACTCAAATAAACACTCTTTGCAACTGTGGTGAGCAGAAAAGCATCTCAGAATGCACAACACATTAGACCTCGATGAGGATGGGCTACAACAGCAGAAGACCACATCAGGTTCCACTTCTGTCAGCCAAGTACAAGAATCTCAGGCTATCATGGGCACAGACTCACCAAAGCTGGACAGTTGAAGACTGGAAAAAGACCAGGTGATTTTTTTTTCTAATCTTCATTAAAATACTGATAAATCTGTGTTTGTTTGTATTGTATTCATTGATGAGAATTTTAATGTTCTACAGAACAAATTATAGAGCATCTGTGTCATGTCACAATTATGGTAATTACAAGAAGATGGTTCTGATATTCTACTTGGAAGCTGTTCATGTCCTTGGACTTGAAAATTTGTTCTTTCTATGGAAACTCACAAAACCTTACCATCTTCATTCAGAAGTCAATACTAAAAAAGACAGAAAAGTATAGAGTTAAATGCTGACATTATACTTCTTCCTTTCAATATGGAAACCACTGCCATTTTATTTCGGTCATACTTTTTATAATGTCACACACTGTTAAAATGGAGCTTTCAGAAAATTTTGCTTTCTGTAATTCCAGATTAACGTGAACACAATATTATAACGCTACAATGGTGTTAAATTCAAACAAATCCTTCAGTTAACCTATTACAATGAAAATATTGAAAACCTCTGTTTAACAATCTCATATTTCAACTTCATACACCTTTGGAAGAGATCAGTGAGTACATTCTTCTCTAGTCTGAGTTTGTAATGTACAAGGTTGTGAAAGTAACAGCAAAAACCAATTGAAGAAAGCCTTTTAATAGCATGACTATACAAGAAAGGAGAAGCGGGTAGAGTCAGACGTTCCACGATGATGAGAATGTCAGCATTTTCGACATTTCCACTGGTATTTTTGACCTGTGTAATCTCTCACACACACACACACACACACACACACACAGATCACCAAGGAAGATGGAGAGCAAAAGAGAGAAAAACTCACATCATGCTTGTTGAAATACTTCATTGCTCCCTCTCGCTCGGAGAGAATAAATTTTCGACTCATGAACTGGCCGTTGTCTCGCCCCCGTTTCCATAGAGACCCCTCCCGGTAACCTGTGAAGAGAGTAACAACAGGAGTCACAAGAAGGAAGGAAGGAAGGAAGAAAGAAAGAAAGAAAGAAAGAAAAAGAAAGAAAGAAAGTTTGCAGTGTTTTTTCATTTAACGGTGGAAATCTTCATACACATACATGCAAATTCAGTGCAAATTCAGAGAGAGTTATGCGCAGCATGTCTTCCTTGGACATCCATGAATTATTTATTCATCATAGCTTTTTCTGGAGGCAGGCAATCAGTAGTGGGTCCACACACACTTATATGCTCAGACCTTCCCTACTTGTTGAACCACCCTAGACCAAACCACCAAAACACTTATGCATAAACAGTATACATGGTCTTCTGTATATTTCTGTGCTTAGATATTTTGACATTTCCAGACAATGTGAGAATGGTGCATTTGTTCTGCAGGAGCTGTTAAGTTTAGTCTCAGTACAGAAAGCCTAGATGCGTTGTCACACAGTGAACATACACACTGGCTTACCCTAATACTGGAGCAACAGCGTAAATAGGGGGAGAAAAAGACGACATCTAATACTGCAGAATTCAACCGAGAAAGCTCTCACTTATACATACTCACTCTCTTGCTCTCACAGTCCCTCTCTTTCTCTGACTACATTCATTTCCCCGTGGAAAAACCTTAGCCAGGCAGGAATTTTGGCATACACATACATACAGAGAAGTGCCTACGCCCCAGCTGGATACTGTCACAGACATCTCTTCATACATCCATGTATGTATGCATGCATCTATCTATCTATCTATCGTTCCTTACATAAGTATTCACCACCTTGAACATTTTATAGTGATGTAATTTGGGCCTTTTACATTGGATTTACTCAATATATAATATTTGAAGGTGAAAAATAAATATTTTCTTATTGTGACACAAAGGCTAATTAAAGAAAAACACAGAAATTGGTTGGTTGCTGTCAGGTAATGGAGACAGATGCAAGCACAGACTTTTTATTAACAAAAGAGCAAACAAAAATGAAGTAAAAGCAAGAATCATAGGTAGAACTGAAAAATGAGTGCTAGGGAACTGTAGCGTTCAACGCACAACAGGCTAAACACAACAGAAGCTTAGCAACTAAACACAGAAAACTCAGAACTTAAATAGGGGTACTAATTAAGGATGAAACACAAAACAGGTGAGAGTGATTAAGTGAGTCTTCAGAGACAATCTGAAGAAAAACAGACTTTGGAACAATAAAACTCCTAAAGAACTTCAGGTCAATTGTGCTTCCGACCAAAATATGCAATGTATTAAAAAAGTGTTATGTATGTTATGAAAATGAAATCATGTGCTACTGTTTATCAACTCTGCTGAAATACTTAGCAATGCTACCACCTCATCACTGCAAATAAAATTAATAGCTTCGCTACTTGTAGCAATGCTACTAAATGAAATGTCATTATTAAGTGTATCATTTTCACATTATCAGATTACTTAAAATCCATGTCAAATTATTGGCCAAATCTGTTTTTTATCATATTATTTTGTATACATAAATGTACTTGTCATGATATCACTTAGCAATCAAGGCCCGTTTGCAGATGTAATCACACTATCATTAGCTGAATGTGCTGCCTCAGACCCCATTGAAACAGGGTCTTAAATATTTAATGACAATGCAGAGAGCAAGTCAAAGCCCTGTGAGCTACATGATCACTGTAAGCAACACACCAAAAGAGCCTGGAAAAGCAGGTAAGAAGTCATTGCTTGATTTCACTAGATAAATTAATACTGGCTAATACTGCTATAGAAAAGACCCACTATTCCTCGGCACAGAGTCCAGGCAACTCAGTATAAAGACGCCACACACACACAAACACGTTGTTGGAGTGCTGAAGTCATACACGCAGCTGAGCTGAATAATGATTCTTGCTCTCGTCTGTAATAAAGATTGAGTCAGCATAAATGTCTGACCTAGACTTTTTTTGTTTAATACTTTTTAACATCTTACAAGTCATTCCATTACTCTGTTAAGTCAAATGATCTTTGTTAGATGACCCCTTGGAGGGACAAAGGATCGAGCCAACAGAGATGTAGACTTCAAGAACAGAATTGGCCCAGAATTCATAGTGATCTAATGCATTTCTGGTTCTGAAAAAATGGCAGACAAAGCTGTTTATAAGTGTAAGCCTGAGAAATAAAACATGAATTCAAAATGTACAGTTGTTTAACCAACTATACCACTCTGTATCTCATTTAAAATAAAATTAGTGTGCAAGTCACCAAAGAAATCATTTCATGTATGTTCCTCTTTTAAATTTTGCTTCTTGTTGTCCCCTCCTCCCCCTTGTTAGTAGCCACTTGTGTGATATAGGTGTTACACAAGTTGTGAGGGGAAGTCACCAAGGAAATGTTAAAAAAAAAAAGTAATGAAATGGATGGAAGGATTTCTACATTGCTCTGCAGTGATGTATTTAGGTATTTTATAGTTATTAATAAACTGATAACAAGCCTCCAATGTGAAATCTTTGACATATCACTGACTAAAGAACTCCAAGGGATTTGGAAAGAGCAAAACAACCCACTGTGGAACAAAAATGGCAGCAATCATACTGATGCACTTTCTTCACTGCCTGCAAACAAAACAGCACTGAGTAGAGCACAAAGCAGACAGTCACAAGAAAACGTTAAAAAAAAACAAAGATAAGGCAACTCAGCTATGCTGCTGCCTCTAGCAGTGTGTGTTCACCAAGAACAATGGATGCACCCTCATCATTCCCCCCAAATAACTGCACTCTGTAAAAAGCTCATTCTTACAAACTATTTCATTGAGTTATGATTTAAGAAAATGACTCTTATTCACCAAACAATTCAAGGTGACAAGTGACAATCCAAAGAGCATGACAAACTCAAAACAAAAACAATGTCAGGCAATCAGCAAACAGACCTTACTAGGCAAGGACTATATCTTAAATTAAACAGACTATACCAGAACCAGAAGGGAAATAGCAAAACAAAGGATTGGAATCATCACTGACACAACGCAAGTACAATATGTGTGTGTGTCCATGCGGCTTAATTTATAGCAGGTTATGGTCACTGAACTGCTGGATGTCCAAGTGGTGCTCTGGAAACAATGTGGGCTTTATTGATAATTGGGCCACTTTTGAGGGAAAGTCTTCTACTATGGGTCAGTATTCATCCCACTTGGGATGGTGCTGCTTTCATTTCATGTACGTTACCTCATAGTCTTATGACAGTGCTAGTTAATCTGTGAGAATCCAAACCTGGAGCCAAGCAGCAGACAAAAAGAATAACTGACATTCTGCTAGGACATTAACCACTAGATGTTGAGTAACCTCTTTCTATTTAATTCAGTCAATATATAGGTTGTTCTACTAGGATCACAGGCAGCTACAAGTAAGCTTTCTGATTATTTAGTGACTTTTTATGGCCTTTTAGTTAGCAGCAGTTAATGACCTTGATGTGATTGTTGACTCCAGTCTCTAGTATGAAGCTCATGTAGATAATAATACTATGCTAGCCTTTTTCATCTCAGAAACATTGCTAAGATAAGAACTGTAATTACCATATTACCATTTCATGCTTTATTACCTCTGAGTTTCATGCCTTGCTGTCTGGATATTTCAGTAGGTGGATAAACAAGCTCCAGTGCAGAATGCAGAAGCCAGAATCCTTACTACAGGGGTTCCCAAACTAGGGGTCATGACCCCACATGGGGTTCCTTGATTTACAAATGGGGTCACGAGAGAAAGTCACAAGCTACTCTTTTGCCTCATTCAATTATTTTACAAATATTAGAAATATCAAAGATGGATCTTATATGCTAATATTTTGAATATGTTCTTGGAAGTCACATTCAGACTGTCAGGTGGCAGAAGTAGATGCAATTACAGGTGAGCACTTTATTTAAAAGGTAGACAGACAAATTCAAAATGTGAAGCAAAACCAGTCAAAAACAGGCACAGAGTCAGGCGATCAGCAAACAGGAAAAACAGGGCAAAAACCAGAATCACAAAATTAGGAACGAGAATAGGATCAATAACCAGGAACGCATGCACAGCAAACGAAGGCTCGGTATATCTGGCAAATAAACACAGGACGATACGTTGCAGTAAGTGAGTGCTGTGAAAGTGCTTAAATAGTGTGGGTGTGTGAGCATGCACCTGTGATTGAACTCAGGTGTGCATGATCAGTAATCTGGTGACTGTGATTGTAACAATGGGTGTGAGTCATGTGAGTTGTACTCCATGTCACACATTTGTACGCTGTGGTGTCCTCTGGGAAAATGAGTCCGATATCGATTCTGGCGTTGACTTGACAAAACAACCTTGTGGACAGCCAGACTTGATCTCCAGGTTTGTAACAGGGTGTTTCACTTATGTGTCTGTCCGTGAATTCCTTGTTGGTCTGGGCTACCTGTTCGAGATGTTGGTGGGTGCTTTCCCACACTTGCTCATTCTGCCTAAACCATTCGTCAACTGTGGGTGACTCAGTAGGGTTAGCATTCCATGGCAACAAGGGGGATTGCAAGCCCAGCACACATTGGAGAGGGGTGAGTTGAGTGGCTGAGTGATGCAGGGAATTCTGGGAGTACTTGGCCCATGACAGAAACTATGCCCAATCCTCTTGGCTGTCGGCACAGAAATTTCTGAAAAATCTAGTTTCCTGGTTGGCTCTTTCAACTTGGCCTTTGGCTTGTGGGTGGTAACTGGATATGAGGCTGCTGGACACTCCTAGTTTCTCCATAAAGTCGTTCTAGACTCTGGATGTGAATTGTGCTCCCTGATCGCTCAAATGTCCTCAGGGATGCCAAAATATCTGAAAACATGGTTGAATATGGCTTTTGCTGTTTCAAAGGCTGTGGGAAGATTTAGAGAAATGGCCAATGATCACTATGATTACTGTGCTGCCTAGGGAGATGGGGAGGTCAGTGATAAAATCTGTGACTAGGTGGGACCACGGTTGCTGATGTGTGGGAAGGGGTACCAGCTTGCCCACTGGAAGAGTTCTGGGAAACTTGGCTTGGGCACAGGTAGAACATGATGAGATGAAGGTGTGGATGTCTGAAAGCATGTTTTGTCACCAATATATGCCTTGGAGGAGTTGGTGGGTTTTTTGGACCCCTGGGTTTTCTGTAGCAGGGGAGGAATGTGCCCAGGTAATGAGTTTGCTTCTCTGGGCAGAAGGGACATACATAGGTCTTGCCTGTAGGGCATGCTGTCTGCACCTCGTGGAGTGGGGTTCGAGTTAGTTCTTGGTCAATGTCCCAAGTTTGTGCTCCCACGAAACAAGAGGGGGGCATGATGAACACGTCTGTGGATTCTGTGTGGGAACAGGGAAAAGCTGCAGGATAGTGGGACAGAGTGAAATGGAACCTGGTGAAAAATAAGACCATGCCAGCATGCTTGGCATGAATTTAGCCTTTTGGTTTTCTTGAGATATTCGAGGTTCTTGTGATCCCTGAAAATGGTGAAGGGGTTGCTGCCCCTCTAGACAATGATGCCATTCTTCCAGCAACAAATTTACTACAAGCACTTCTTGGTTGCGGATATCATAGTTTCGTTCAGCAGGGTTCAGTTTCTTGAAGGCCACAGGATGGAGTTTCTCAACAAAATGCTGAAACAATACAGCCCCGACCCCTGTCTCGGATGCGTCGACCTCCAAAATGAAAGGACGCTGCGGGTCTGGATGTTTGCAAATGGGCGCTGCTGTGAATGAGCTGGTCAAAGGCCTTTTCTGCGGCTGGATTCCACCTGAGTTCTTTGGGACCCTTCTTCAGCAGTGATGTGCGTGGGGCTGCAATGGAGCTGAAACCATGTATGAATCAATGATAGAAGTTAGCAAATCCCAGAAATCTCTGGAGCTCCTTGACAGTAGAGGGTTTGGGGCATTCACGTAATTCTGATACTTTTCTTTGATCCAGGAGGACCTCTTCTGGGCTGATGACACACCAGGAATGATACTTTGAACAAATGAAACTCGCATTTTTCCCCTTTTACATAGAGATGGTTTTGCAGAAGGTGGGCTAAGAATTGTTTTACGTGAGAGACATGGGATTCTGTGGAAGGGGAGTATATCAATATTTCATCAATATAGGCTATGAAGAATTTTCGTAGCATGTCACACAACATATTGTTAAGAAAGCCCATATGGTATTACGCAGTACTCATAGAGGCCAGAGGTGGTGCTAAAAGCCATGTTCCACTTGTCACTGCAAATTCCAAGACTCATGAGGATGGACAGTGGAGTCTTCTGATTGACTGTGTAAAAAGGTTGGTGAAAGATTGTGTAGGATGAAAGCTGATCTAGCTTCATGAAGCTTCTTAGTAACGGCCACAAGGGTACGGTCTCTGAATTGTGCCGCTTTGAAGCCAGCTGGTTAGGATAGTCTATTATGAACCACCATACCTGCTTAGATCAAAAGGTGCAGGTTCTTTACCAGTATCTAAAATAATGAAAACACAGTCAGATCTTTTTCCCTGCACAGCCCCTCAGCTATAGAATAGCCATAAAATAGCTTTGTGTTTTTGATCAAAGCAGACAGTGACTTGACAAATTATTATTATTATCATTATTATTATTATTAGGGGCTAAACAATTAATTATACTGTAATTGTAATTACAGTTTTTAAATATAACTGAGGTTTGAGTTTGTTAATTGCCTAATATTAGATTGCAGTTCATTTAATTTACTCTGGTGCATTAAATCACCCCACACATATGTTTAATAGTGTGCATACTGTGCTAGCAGATTCAGTTCAGGCTTTGCTCTTAACAGGACTATGATATAGAGAGTGCTAAATCTTGATCTATGACAGAATCTGATCATGGGCCAACTTCACGGTACAGCATAAATGATTAGCTCTTTCACATTAAGCCATGTTTCTCCCTCTAGCCCCCTACTCTGTCTCTCTGAAATCAGACATCATAATTAATAAGTTGTCAGTGACACAGTTGTCAGTGGGGAATTGCTATTACACCAGTCCTGAGGTACTTGGAAAATAGCTTTCAATTAACCATTAATGGCAAAAATACAATGTAGTATGAAAACTTGTGGGGCAATGGTATGAAGACACGTAGACTTAAAGAGTGGCAGGTAGTCTCACTGCTAGCATTCAGCAATTTTGCAGGCAGAGGATATTAAATTTTGAATTAAATTTTGAAGCTTCAGTTATGGTGAAAAGACATGACTGAACACCTGAAAGAATAGAAGGTTTTTATATACAGTATACACAGAGTGAATATATGTACAGAGTGAAAAACCTTGGTGTGTTTTGAGTGTTTTATCTTTGGATGGTTATTAGTGTATCTTATTTAGAAGTGTGAAAACTGAATAACTATTTTTGCAGCTCTGCTCTGCACAATGTATCAAACTGAGTTTGACTGGTTCTGTGATGACATAGCCTGCCTGCAACTTCTACAGAAGTTTCAGGGCCTTAATGCAGGGATCAAGAAGTTAATGCAAATACAATTAGTTGCATGAATGTATTAGAAAGAGTCTGTCACAGTCACAACTGTTGACCACAGGTGCACTTCAGCTGTGTCAGTGGAAGACCCATCTAACAGTTCTGATACAGTTCTATCCAAAGAGTTTTATTTATGTATGTATCATTTATAACTTTATACTCAAAACAGCTTTTTATGCAAAATACCATCCTCGCAGCTCAATCTAAAAATGATATCCTATCCTCATTTGTGAAAAGCCTTTCAGTAACATCATTTGAAGGGTACCTACATTTGGTCTACAATACCTATAATAACAAATTCAGAGCATTACAAACTTTTTTATTAAGCAACAGAGGAATGATAATTCAGGGAGATGTGACTGAAGGAATGTGTTTTGCTGTAAATTTTCTATCCTTATCTTGCAAGCTTTTATTAGTAATAGTTTAGTATTAACAGTTTAGTTTAATAGTTTAGTAATTTAGTAATAACACATTCCTGGCACTTTGTATGAAATATTCCTATTCATTTAACTGACATATATATGTTTCTGATTAGTAACGTTGTAGGAAGTACACAGTGCTTCATACCAGTGTTATAAATGCAAATTTGACTACAACTTCAGTTTAAGGACATGAAAATATGTGCTTCTTTAATAATTGAAGTTGTATTGAGATGGTGCTGCATAATAGTTTTGAATGCAAATAGACCACCAGCCCTTCAGACCACCAGAACTGCCAATTCCATACTTTTATAGGAAACTGATACAGTAAGAACATTTCTTAAAACATAAGAGAAAAGGTGATTATACCACATCATTACTGAATTCTTGATTCTGTTTGGTCAGAAGATATTGATTGTGTTGAACAGCACGGCTCTGAGTGTAGTTCTGGCTGCAAGGCAAATCACAGGTTTATATTAAAGCATTTGTTCTGTTATTTTTTCTATAGTAACAGCTTATTTACAGGGACCTCACACAGGGACCTCTTGAACAGTCTACATAAGGATAATTGAGAGTTCTCCTCTCATTCATTTATATGCATTTATTGTAATAATTTATTCAAAATCCAAAAGCAACCACCAAACACTTCTGCTGCTCACATTCTAATAACTTATGAAGTATGGCACAAGAAGGGATGAAGGGTATCATCACCAGAAGGCAGTAAGATTGCTTGACTGATTTGCATAATGCATGGGTGTCTCGTGCATTATTATGCCTTATTATGCCTTATCAGGGCCAGTGGCAGCCAAACAGGAGCCACCCCTGTTTCCACCAGTTTAATCAGTTGATTTTGGCCTACAATTAACTAGTAGGTGAAGCCTGCTTGGTTGGTATTAAAACCTGCAGCCACACCAGCCCTTTGATAAGACTATGATTATCAAAGTCTTGATTAAAAAAAATTTGGGGTGTAATGACTCTTATTTTATGAAAAATAAAGTAAGTGTTTTACATATAGTTAAAATAGTTAACAAGTAGTTAACTATTTCCAACAGGCACATATACATTCTATTGGATATACAGTGCACTATGGTTAGTCTACAACACTATTATGCTATGAATTATGTAGTGTGCATATATACAGGGAATAGGTAGCCATTTGGGATTCAATCTAAGTATGTCAATTACTCCTGCATGAACAAAGTTGGTGTATTTTTACACCAGAGAAGTCAAATATCTGCACCAAGAGCTAAAAAGAAACTCTGAAGCATTAAGATTTGGGATACAAGTAGGCCTAGGCTGTTACTTCCAAATGATTTTATTTGCTTTTATGCAATATGAATGCAAAGTGTAGCTGTACTGCTAATCTCCATTCTGTCTGTGACAGTATAATAAGTTCAAAGGTTAGAACATGCTATTTATAAAGGAATCTAATAGCCTAAATTTATTATTAATATATTTTAATATGTTTTTTTTTTTATTAAACAAGACCAACAACAAAAAACCCCACCCACCTTCTCCCCCCTACACACACACACACACACACACACACACACACACACACAGTAGTAACCAATGGATCCAAGCTCTCAGATGAGCGGTAGACAGATGAAACAAAAGACATGATGAGTGTGCATGTCAGTGGGTATGTGAGAGTATTAATCATAGAGAGATATGAGAGATAGAGAGAAAAGACAGAATATTCTCTTACCTGCTGAGTATGGCTCTTGTCTCTCCACATAAATAAACTCGTTCCTCTCATATTTGGCTCGGATCCACTGTTCCCGCAGCAGCCTGTGGGGGGTAAGGCACATAGTCATTTCATAGTCTTGCTTCCTCTAGCCATCACTCCATCCCAGAAGCAGTTTTGGTCTTTGCAGTTTCTTTAATAACCAGGGGCAGAACTTTGATACGATGGGCCCCTGTGCAGGCAATACATTTGTGCCCTACTGACACTGCCTTTCCAAGTAAAACATTTGCATGTGCAAAATCCACATCATTAATAATTACGTAAACAGACAGTAACTTTGTAGCTTTGTTATGGCCAGTAATACTGTCTACATCTGCCCAGACATGACCCCACATCATAGTAAAGCAGAAAACAAAAATGGGTGCTAAGCAGCAAGTAATTAAAAAAAAAATAATGGCATTTGCACTCACTGCAAAATTTGGCAGTAGCACACTGTGAACACTACCACGTAAATGCAGGTACCGTCAATTAATTCCAGCTGAAACTAGCGTGTCTCATAGAACACATTAATAAACCATTTGGCTACCTAATTTAGTTGTCATACAAAACTGCTATAATACTATTCCTAAACAAGCAGTTATAGTATGTTATAGCATTTAAATTCGCTATAACAAGACTGGTCAATATATAATTTTATGACCTACCAAATGCGAATATATCAAATTGCGGCTGTTACGCATATAATTAGTAGGTGCATTAAAAGTACCAAACCATTAGTCTTTGCTAACCTAATAATGATAGTTTAACACTTACCAGCCAGAGTTTGGTATCAAGGAGGGAGACAAGGTACCAGAAGGACCATAAGTTGTCATTCATTACGTATAAGACACGCATGCGCACACACATGCATGCACACACACTCCTTCTGTTTTGTTTTGGAGATTTTGCACCTCATGAACCCAACACTACTTTTTGCCTCGGTTGTAGCTGCATTTGTTTAGTGTGTCTAAATTAACCACAGCGGTGTCATAAACGAAACTGCACACAAAAGACACAGCAGGACTGTACAATGACAGTATTATCAATGAGACAGTATTCTTAAGCGAGGTGAATTCCACCCTGTGCTAATATAGAAAAGACTACAGTTGCAGTGTGTGTGTGTGTGTGTGTGCGTGTGTAGGTGGGTGGGTAGGTGTGTCTATTGTACATTATAGATAGATCACTGATCTCAGGCAGACACTTCACAATTGCCCTTTTGGGGAGGGCAATTTTCCAAGCTGAATTAAAATTACTAAAACTGCCTAACTGCCTGAGTTAAACTGGCTAAAACTCAACTAATATTTTTTTTCCAAAAAGGCTGGCACAATGGGCATCATCTGGATGTAAGAATTAATGAGAATAAAGAACTACTTATCACAGCTGAAAGTTGCCTTCTTCCTGATGACAGTACTAGTGACAACCCTGGCCTCGCCCAGTGAAAAATCTACCATTTCATATCTAAATAGACTTGAATTAAGCATGCTTTGTGAGGAGTTAATTTGTGAACATTACTATTCAGATCTCGGAATTATCTCTAGCCTTAAGAGGTGGTCGGACCGTTACACTGTTTGCACAAGCAAAACCAAAACTGGGGTGTCTTATTTCTATACAATTTTGACCTATAGCATAAGTCCACATTTTTTGCACAATAACGATACACTGCTCATTAATTATAATGAAAAAATTATGAACTACACTTACTTAAAATTGAGTATAAAACCATAGCAGATGACTGTACAAACATCATGGACACAGATTACAATGGTTTAATGACCTTGATTTAGTCTCATGGGCACATTAAACAAAACTGTGCACACAATTTAGTAAGTACGTAGACAAAACAAACAAATAAAACTTATTGCGGTCTCGTGGAGAACTGAGTAGTGAGTACTGCGAATACTGAAAACCTTGCTGGCATAAATACTGATGCATGTTTTGAACTTGTTTGATCATGTTCTCTGGCTCCTATTAGCATCTAACAAACAGACTAGCTTGGTTGGATTATTCCTACAGCACAATTCAGCATGGTAAATGGTCACACAGTCATTACACAAGAAGACAAAAGGCATATAAAGAACACTAGCTCTTTACTCACTGGCAGTCTGTGTGTGTTGGGGAGTAATAGAACGCTGGCACCATCTGTTCATATTTGGCTTTTGCAGAACTGTTGCCGATGGAGGCCATCAACTAAGAGAGACAGACAGTGAGATGTCATGAAGTATAACAGCTTCTATCTTTACATAAAATGTGTGAAAAACAAAAGTTACAGACAAGAGAATGGAGCAGATATATATTTACAGTTAAATCCATACAAGCCACAGGGTGAGTGAGGCAGGGTGCATCAAGCTCTCTCTCTCTCTCTCTCTCTCTCTCTCTCATTGTATGTGTGTGTGTTTGTGCAGCACGTGTTCGCACGTGTGTACAGCACATGTGACATTTTACACTAAAGGGCTGAATGGTTACAGCTGCCACATTCATAAGCACACTTATTCTATTTCACACTAGAAACTTCAGTAACAAATGACACATGAATCTGCGATGGATTTCTAATCTTCAACTGTTCAGTTTTGGTGGATCTATGCCCACTGTAGACACAGATACCTGTTCTTGGTTGAAAGGAGTGGAACCTGATGTGGTCTTCTGCTGTAGTATAGACCATCTGCCTCAAGGTTCAGTGTGTTGTGCATTCTGAGATGCTTTCTGCTCCCCATGATTGTAAAGACTTGTAAACTCCAGAGACTGTTATGTATGAAAATCCCAGGAGATCTGCAGTTTCTGAAATATTCAGATCATCCCATCTGGCACCAACAACCCTGCCATGGTCAAAGTCATTGAGACATTTTCCCCATTGTGATATTTGGTGTGAACATTAACTGACGCTCTTCACCTCTGTCTGCATAATTTTATGCTCTGCACTGTTGCCACATCATTGACTGGTGGATAATTGCATGAATGAGCAGGGGTACAAATGTTCCTAATAAAGTGGTTGGTTAGTGTATAGGCATCTTTCTGAAGCAGTATTCATCTGTATGGCTGAATGATTGGAATGTAATGGTTGTTATTCGCAGTAATACCAAACTAATTATTAAGATTGCTGTTCAACCCTAGAAAACATTTTTATCTCTTTGCTTCTTTTAATTGTTAACTGGTTTAAGTGTCTCCATTTTTATCACATACTGAAAGAGAAAGGTTCAATACTCATGTCAAGCCATCGCACCCATACCTTTTATAGCGCTGAATGTGGTTAGCCAACCATACAGAAAAAGTGGTGATGTACAGCAGGATAAGGGTGAGAGACAAAAGGGTGAAGTTAGACACAAAATGCATGCCTGCACATAACTATATTTTATTTATATATAGTTACTGTATATAACTATGTCTATATGGAAACTAAAAATGGTGTTTCATTTCATGTTATTGAGCCAGTTTTTCATTTAGTTTTTTTTTTTTGCACCCTTGTGGACACGTTCACATTAGGTGCGAATATGAAGGCAGACACCTATGCAACCACCCGAACATTCTGCCATCATGGGTTCAAAAAAACAGCACAAGTATAAACCACAGCTAACAGAAGCCACGTAGGTTAGTTAAAGATCCTGTCAGACTCAATAAAATTCTGTCCTTCTTACGTTGGTGTGTAGACCCTATGGTTGATAACATTTTTAATAGTGTTTTTTTGTTGTTGTTTTTTTTTTGAACAGCATTAATCAACTGCAATAATTAATTAATTCTTGTTTTGAAAAACTACTGCCTTCTCAATAAGACATTATTGAACAGAACTGTACAAACAGTTATAAATAAACAAACAGTAATAATTAAAACAAATAATACAATATGCATCTCATACAAACACGCTATTGTCCAAGTCTGTTATAAATATATGCATATTGTTTTGTGAAAGAATTCTGATCTTAAAATGCCTTAATCGTTTCCTCCTTGGACATGAACTTTTTACTACCCCGCAACTACTAGCGCTGGATGACTCGATGCACTAGGTTACTGCACTAGAAAATTGTCTGCTGCCTCACCTTCTAATTAATCATGTTCCTTTAAAGGCTTTGCTGGCATTGGCAGAAGTCGGGGACAAAGCCAAGGCTGCAGCAGAAACAGTGTCAGTGCTATGGAAGGCAGAGTCATGTCTGAACAGTACCACCAAGAAAAAATTACTGCTACTATATTCTACAGCTAGGATTCCCTAATTCCCCTAACTAAAGGCACCCACTTTCCAAAAATCATATCTGCACATGCACTGCCTATTAAAAGTTTGGGGACACCTTGAAATACTTGCAGAGGAAGAAGGCAATGCCAGCCATCCAAGCTTAACTCGTGCCTGGAAGGCCCAGTAAATGACCTGGGAGAGCATCTCTGAGAAATGCCTAGAAAAACTGTTCGCATGACAAAAGTGAGTGCAGCATGGAGATAACACAGATAGTTCTTGTGACTGTTAAGTTTTAAATAATCTACTAGATGCCATCGCCATTAACATCAAGCTGTTTGCAAGGGTTGCACAACAGACCTTCCTAAGAGACAACCACAAATGCAGCAACAGAACTGTGTCACAATCACAAATCTAACTGGAATCATGTGTGGTGGTCAGATGGGTATCTGGGGTAATTCTTTCATTTACAGGTGCTATTCTATGATCTCCAGAATGGATTTCCATCTGGATTGGCCATGTCTTTATTTTTTCTCCTTCTTCCCCTGAGAAAATAACAGATCAAATTGCCTACTTTTTTGTCCAACTCTGTGGTGGTTTGATCATTTTAGTCCCATCCTAATAGACACCTCTGTGATTTTGCAGGCATATGTTACCTCTTGCATTGCCATATTTCAGTCACCTAGAGAGTGTATCCATATTAAACACTATCCAAATCATGAAATCAGAAGAGCGCAATCCTGAAGGCTGATTAAAGGGCTATTACAGTAGCAGCTACAGATAAACAGCCATTTTACATTTTCACAATTTCACAATATCATCACTTTTAGATTTCAGTTCTTAATTATGTAATGTTTTATTCTGCCAAATAATTAATATATTTGTATATGACATGTAATTAATAATTACAAATAATTAATATATTTGTATATATGTTCTCTATTATTAAATCCCTAATACATATAAAACCATGTGTGATGCAAACATCCAGGTCAAACCTTGCTTGTCCCAGATTTGTGAATAAGTACAATTGAGTGTGTATGGTATGTTACAATAGCTGTGGTTAGCTTCAGGCCATGTCTGTGCCATTTATCTAACATTATGGTACTTGATCATTTCACCATTATTTACCAGTCCCTGCAAAAATGTTAAAACTTAAGGCATTGGGCAGCACACTGGGACCAACTGGTGAGGCTTGCACCACTTCTGGAACAGTTCTCACCTGAAAGCATACAAACCCTGAGTACTAGGAGCTTTAATGCTCAGGATAATTTCTTAGACTGCTACATGGCAGTTGCTTGATTGAGGACAAACCCACAAGGACAAATAATCTGGGCCATTTGGGGACACTCAACAGTAAGCCGACTCTGCATCAGCAAAGATGTCCACCTGTGCCTGGCCAGCCCTCAGCCCTGCTGCACCACTTCTGGGTGCATGGAGCACTTTTCTGGACGCATGTGCTGTCTGGACAGCTCATCTGCCTCTCCAGCTTCTCCATCTGCCACTGATTGCACAGGGGAATTGTCCTCAGTAAGGCTAATCATCAGTGAGCAAACCTGCGTAATTTTTGTGTAAGGTGGATTGTGTTTTTCATCCTTGTGCCTTCCTGGTGATTTACACTATGTGGCCAAATGTTTGTGGACACCTGCCCATTACACTTACATATGCTTCCAATCCCATTCCTGATTCAGTCTCCTTTTGCAATTATAATAACCTCCACTCTACTAGGAAAGCTTGCCACTAGATTTTGGAGTATGGCTATGGGGATTTGTGCATTCAGCCACAAAGCATTAATGAGGTCAGGCACTGATGTCAGGTGAGAAGGCCTGCGGTGCAGTCAGCATTCCGATTCATCCCAACAGTGTTCAGTGCGGTTGAGGTCAGGGCTCTGTGCAGGCCACTGGAGTTCTTCCACTCCAACCTTGGCAAACCATGTCTTCACTGACCTCACTTTGTGCACAGGGGCATTGTCATGCTGGATCATGTTTGGGCTAGGCCCCTTAGTTCCAGTGAAGGGAAACTGTAAAGCTACAGCAAACAAAGACGTCCTACACAACTGTGTGCTTCCAACTTTGTGGTAACAGTTTGGGGAAGGTCCACATATGGGTCTCATGGTCAGATGTCCACAAATTTTTGGCCATATAGTGTACCTGTCCGTCACTATGTTGTCCAAGCAGTTCAGGATGTGTGTCAGCACCAGTACAAAGACCTTGAGGGCTACCCTTAGTTCTAGTAGGTCGATGTGTTCCGAGCTCACACAGTGGGTCTGTGTGCCCCCTGCGCCTGTGTTGCACCTCACTGCTCCCCAGCAAGAGAGGCATCTGTGGTAAGAGAGGCATCCGTGATAACCATCCCTCTCCAGTGGAAAACCGTTTCTAGGCAATTCAATTCTACTATTTTTGATTACATTAGGACAGCATACCTCAGAGCATAATGCTTGTCTCGTGAAACCTCCAGCAAAGCAATGCAGGCATACACAGGGTGTGTTGCAGTTCAGCCCAAACCCATCAGTGCCCAACATATAAGCCATGGCTAAAGGAAGCCTGCCATATAACTGTACATGTAATCCTTGCACTGAGGTTTGTAGAACTATGAGATGACAGGCAAGTGAAAGAGTACGTTTGCTGCTGCGGGTTGAGTTGCTGTGTCCAACCCTATGTGAGCCACCACCCTTTTAAGGGTCACAGCTGATTTGAAGCCTGTCGGCTGTATCTGTGAGCTGCTGGATGTTGAACTGGGTCCCTTACTGGACACCACAGGAGTCGAGTAGTCTCCCAGATGCAGTGACAGACACCTCATCCTTGTAGGTCTCAGCTGAGTACCACATTTTTGATGGGCCTAAGCCATTATGTGTGGCCTCATCCCAAAATCAGCCACTTTAGCAGAGCCATATCTGTGGTACACATCTTCATCCATTTGCAAAGAGTTTGTTTTCTCTGTGTGTCAATCAGCTACAAGTCCAAACACTTGCAATTTGCAGCCTGGCCAGGTTGAATGCGGGTAGCATCAGAATCAAGGTCTAGGCTTTCTAGTTGCTGTCATCACTTTAGCAGGAGGCTTCAGAGCCGAGGACTGCGTCTGGTAGATGGCTGATACAGAGACAGTGGGGAGTCTGCTGGGATCAGCAGACATGAGTTTGCAGGGGACAGGCAGTGATAATGCAGCCAGCCTCATTAGGCAATGGAGGGAGCACCTTCTGGCCTATTAGCATTGTTAGCTTCAGTTGTGTGAGGGAAAAGGGAGGGAAGCACTGCTCCAATGGAGTTAGGATAATAAAGGGAAGCACACACTCTAGCCCTGTTAGCACAGATAGCTCAAATAGCATGGGCTGGAGTGAGCCACCCTTAAGATAGCAACAACAGCCTAGCTATCTCAGACACCACATAGTGTAAGATAAAAAGCTAAGTTAGCAGTAGCAATTCACTGCCAGTGCTCTGACAGAAAAAAGAATGGATACACTCACAGCAGTAGAGGAGGCAGAAGAAAACAGAAGAGAAAAAACAGAGCTTTGGAGTACAGAAACAAAACTATAATTCTGTCCAAAGTCACAAGCTGCACAAGATAGCTCAAAACTCTTCAAGCAGTCCCAGCAATGGGACTTGATGGTACAATGGGTACTTATAGCAAATTTTAAGTCAAAAATATTAAGTTTTTCAAAGGTACTAATTTTTCTCTCCTGATTAAATATTAAAATTAAAACATTAATTTTATACCATGGTAATATTATACCATGATACCATGACAACATGGGTCTGCCTTCACTCGAGAAGTATACATGTGATGATGCCTTCAAATTTTGTAACATAAAGAAGCTTAGAACATAGCTCTCTTTATAGCTTCTTCTGAATGGGATAGCTATTACCTTAGCACAAACGTTACCCAAACAACCACATATTTAGCCAGCCATCTCCCCAAACAGAACAAGGGGTAGTAATGACATTTAAGACTCCATAATATTGTGGGGTTTTTTTTAAAACACTAGAGAAAGATACCTCCAACTCTGATTTCTCCCAGGGGTCAAGGAAGACAGATTTAACTCTGCTGATCTGAGGAATGCTGCGGTGGATGCCTGAGCAGCTCTGACACATGAAGACACCTAGGGTGAAGGATGCCCACTCTGGACCTACAAGACACAGACAAAGCACCTAAGTGGAATTTTTAATTACAAATAGTTAAAGAAAGAAAGAAAGAAAGAAAGAAAGAACAAGGAGAGGGAATATGAAAACATTTCAACTCCTCTTCCAGTTAAACCACAGAACACAGAGGGGGCCATTAACTGTGACAGCCTGAGAGAGAAGAAGAAAGAGGTCAGGAAGTGGTAAGAGAACTGTAGAGCACAGTAACTGAAACTTGTTTGGTTACAAATTTAGACCAGATGTCCATTAGATAAAAGCTAGAGTTAAAGGTTAGTGCCTTGCCCAACTCCAAAAGCATAGGGAAGAACATCCAGGGCACTCCTAATGCAACACAGTATGTAGTGTCCACACAATGTATGTATATATATATAAATTGCACTGTATTGAATTTATTCACAAATCTGCTTGAGTGTACAGGCTGGAATATGTTTTTCATTACATTACAGTTTTTCTAGTGAACGTGTGGTGTCTGTTACACTGACACATTTGGGTTTTACCACAAGTGTCCATTTTTGTTATAGTATTTTATCTATAGCTGCCCCTGATACCACTGCACACATACACACACATTTAAAAGGAGGACTTATTGCCCTTTCTCCTTTTTTGGCAGAAGTAAATTTGAAAGTTTTTTTTTTCTCCCAAAACGGGATGTTGCCTTCAAAAATATGCTTTGACATCATATACCCAATGTATGGGGAATAGGGTGTGATTCTTTAAATATATATAGTTAACTGATAGATATTTGTAGTGCCATTTATATGGCAGAAATGGGCTATAACATGGTACAATAATGAGAAAACCATGTAGTTTATAAAATCATTTACTTGAATCAAGAATTCTGTTCCCTGTATTAGTGTGCCATAATGTCCCTGATTGTCCACTATAGGCAAATAAATACAGTATGTTTTTGCAATAATGGTTATAGAACTCATTTGCCCAGAAAACTATAAACAAAGAAATGGTGAAATAATACTGTAATCATGTTATATTATATTGTTTGTCTCAATAAATAAAACACCGTAATGAGCCAAAGGCATATATACACACCATCCACTTTATTAGGAACACCTGCACATTCATGCAGTTATCTAATCAGCCAATCATGTGGCAGCAAAGAAATGGAAAAAGTCATGCAGATACAGGTCAAGAGCTTCAGGCAATTTTCACATCAAACATCAGAATGAAAAAAGTGTGATCTCTGTGACTTTGATCACACTTTGTTGGTACCAGATAGGCTGGTGTGAGTATACTGCTGATCTCCTGGGAATTTCACACACAATGGTCCCTAGAGTTTACAAAGAATGCTGCCAAAAACAGTGACAGTTCTGTGAGTGAAAACACCTTGTTGATAAGAGTGGTTTGAGCTGCCAGGAAGGATACAGAAAATCAAATAATCACTCTTTACAACCATGGTGAGCAGAAAAGCATCTCAGCACGTGTAAAACATCAACCTTGAGGTGTATGGGCTACAACAGCAGAAGACCACATTGGGTTCCTCCCCTGTCAGCCAAAAACAGGAATCTGATGTTATCATGAGCACAGGTTCACTCAAACTGGACAGTTGAAGGCCAGACAAGACCAGGTGATTTTTTTTTTCTAATCTTCAAATGCTGTTGTAGCCTATCCACCTCAAGGTTTGATGTGTTGTGCAATGTGAGATGCTTTTCTGCTCAACATGGTTGTAAAGAATGCTTATTTGAATTACTGTAGGCTCGAACCAGTCTGGTCATTCTCCTCTGATCGCTCACTCATCAACAAGGTGTTTCGGCCTGCAGACCCTCTGCTCACAGGATGTTTTTTGTTTTTTTGCACCTCTCTGTGTAAACTCTAGAGATTGTTGTGTGTGAAAATCCCAAGAAATCAGCTTTACCTGAAATACTCAAACCAGCCCATCTGGCACCACCAACCATGCCACAGTTAAAGTCACAGAGATCACAATTTTCCCCATTCTGATGTTTGATGAGAACATTAACTGAAGCTCTTGACCTATATCTGCATGATTTTATGCATTTGGTTGCTACCATAGGATTGGCTGATTGGATAACTGCGTCAACGAGCAGGTGTACAGGTGTTCCTGTTAAAGTGACCAATGAGTGCATATTAATTGATACTATATATTGATTGTAGTGTATGTATACAGTGGATACAAAAAGCCTACACACCCCTGTTAAAATTGCAGATTTTTAATGTAAAAAAAAGAAGCCAAGATAAATCATGTCAGAGCTTTTTCCACCTTCCTTTTTCTTGCATTCTTCTCATGTCTGTGCTATGGGGTAGCGTGGCTAGATGAAAACCCTTTCTCAAGAAAAAAAAATAAAAAAAAAAAAAACATCTGAGCCTGCCTACATTTACATTTATGGCATTTGGCAGACACCCTCATCCAGAGCGACTTACAATTATCTCATTTATACAACTGAGCAGTTGAGGGTTAAGGGCCTTGCTCAAGGACCCAGTGGTGGCAGCTTGGTGGTGCTGGGATTTGAACTCTCAACCTTCCGATCAGAGGTCCAACATCTTAACCACCCCAAATGATGTGGCAAAATATGTTATGGCCTGAGGGGACCAAGGTAGAACTGAGTGGTTATTTAAGTTAAGTTACCGTAGCCTTCCTGTCAGCTGGAAGCAGTCTGGCCTTTCCCCTATAACCGCTCTCATCAACAAGGCATTTCAGCCCGTAGAACAACTGCTCACTGGATTTTTTTTTTTTTTTTTTTTTTTAGATTGTTGTGCGTGAAAATCCCAGGAGATCAAACATGGCAAAGCAAGTCACTGAGATCATATTTTTCCCCATTCTGATTTTTGATGTGAACATTAACTGAAGCTCTTGGCCTGTATCTGCATGATTTTATGTAATGCACATAGAGTATATATCAACACTATAGGATGTATGATCAGCAGTGGTTACAATAATTTGTGCTTTGTTTATTATTATCACAATTAGAAAAAGGATAAAGAAAGTATCATTTTGGTATCAGTATTGACAATTAAATTTGGTATTCGATTGGCTCAACTAAGGCGCCTTTAAAAATATTAAAATCCGATAACTCAAACCACTTAAGGATGTCTGAAAAGCATTTAAATCATGTTATACAAGTGTCCATGCATCTGTATTTTCAAGCAATATATGATAAGCAAAACCCCTCCCAAAATATTCAATCGTAACATACATGGTGTATAACTGCCACCATTCAAATAAACTAAAAACTAATTAAAACATCATAAAAACAGGAAACCTATCTGAACAGTTGAGGACCTTGGTCAAGAGCACATTCAGAACCTTCCTGTCTTTAACACAGATCTGTAAATGCTGAGCCACCTCTGCCTGACCTTACAAACTTTCAATGGGTTAAAAACGTCAAGATTGAATTTTAAAGTCTTGAAAAGGACAAATCAGATTTTGAAAGGTGCTTATTTTTAAAAAAAATGCACATATTATCCATCAGTAATCAGTAAAAACACACATCAAAAACACACATAAAACAATGCAGTAAAAGGCTTATATAATGCCTTTACACATCTAGAATTAACATCATTAAAGGTTACTGTTTGTGAATAACACAAGAAATATAGGTTTTTATCTGTCCATTTTATAAGTTTTTACTGTCCTCACTGAATTTCTGGAGAATATTAAATGCTGAACTTTGAATCATGTCCTGTATCTGCCTCAAATCCCACTGTTCATCCAAACTCACTAATATTTTAAATAGATTCAAATGTTCAACATGGACTGTGTTTTCTTATAGGACCATTTTACTGCACCAGAAGTGCATCCTGACCCATGCAGATGACGATTGCAAAAGCAATTAAACACAAAGGTTTACACGGCTTTTATTCTTCATCCAACCTCACTAATATTTTAAATAGATTCAAATGTTCAACATGGACTGTGTTTTCTTATAGGACCATTTTACTGCAGCAGAAGTGCATCATGATCCATGCAGATTACGATTGCAAAAGCAATTAAACACAAAGGTTTACATGGCTTTTATTCTTCTATTTAGTGGATTATTCAAGAAATTAGAAATTAGAAATATGAATGGAGAGAGGTTTTATTCATATTGGCCTCAATCAGTTTACTCTATTCTGACTGAGGTGTACACAAGAATGTCTTTTATTCTGACTGAGATATCAGTCGGATTATTAACTATAGAGCACCGCTAGTGACATCCCTACTTAAAAAAAAAGAATGGGTGGCCTCAACTAATTAACATATTGGAACAAGCGTGGCCACATATTAATGAGGTGTGACCCCAAACTAGTGTGCATACAGTGGATATAAAAAGTCTACACACCCCTGTTAAAATAACAGGGTTTTGTGATGTAAAAAAAATATGAAACCAAGATAACTCAAAGATAACCAAAGATAAATGTCAGAACTTTTTTCCGCCCTCAACGTGAAATTACAATGTATAAAAATTAAGTGAAAAACAATCAGAAACATTTTAGGGAAAAATATGAAAAATAAAAAACTTACAACAACCTGGTTTCATAAGTGTGCACAACCCTAAACTAATACATTGTTGAAGTACCTTTTGATTTTATTACACCACTCAGTCTTTTTGGATAAGAGTTGAATTGGCAATATTTTCTCACTCTTTCTTGCAAAAACATTCTAGATCCATCAGATTGTAAGGGCATCTCCTGTGCACAGCCCGCTTCAGGTCACCAAAAGGTTATTTACAATGCAAGACAAGGTGTTTGCACCTGATGTTTCATAGCATAAGGGAAAAACTTTCAGGGAGTACACCTAAGGGCATACCTCAAAGGAGAAAATGCTTGCTGGACCAATGCCTCAGGGGATGCGCATATGCTCTTGTCACCAATAGGACAGAGATGAGTGACGATAGTATTGGGAATCACTGATAGATCTATCTCAATTGCTATAAAGTTGGACAATTTAAATGTCTGCTGGAAAATGTAGTGTCTGCAGATTTAAGATTGTGTGTGTGCTCTGCAATGGACTGATCATCATCCTGTGACTTTCCTGTGATGTAGTTCCTGTTTTCGAATCTTTGCCGGGAGTTTCTTGCCTGCGTTGACATTTAAACTATACTGTTTCTTTCTTTTTTAGCAATATCAATTTTGTGCTATCATTTTCATCTGCTGTATTTTTCACTTTCATTTCTGCCATATTTTCATTTTTTGAAGAACGCTATTGTTTTTTTTGTCAAGACAGCAATCCACACCGGATCCACACCGCCTAAAATAATATCAACTAATCTTCGACTAAGGTATGTTAAATAACATTCAGCTTGTTCAGTGTGTTGAGTGCAGGATGTTTAGTCATCCTTCCTCCATCATTAGTAATAGCTTTATTTGTGCTAAGTGTATATTAGTTCTCTGACGGAGAAGATTGCAGCACTAGAGGTGCACATTCAGACTCTAGAGAGGGTTAGCGAGCGTGAGAGCAGTAGAGTTTCTGTAGGGGAAAGTCTGGTTGCCTTAGGCGGAGTTAGCAATCCCCCAACTCCAACATTAAGTGAAGTGAAGTGAAGTGACGTGTGGCCAAGTATGGTGACCCCTACTCGTAATTTGTGCTCTGCATTTAACCCATCCAAGTGCACACACACAGTAGTGAACACACACACACACCGTGAACACACACCCAGAGCAGTGGGCAGCCTTTTTTGCTGCGGCGCCCGGGGAGCAGTTGGGGGTTCGGTGCCTTGCTCAAGGGTCTCACCTCAGTCGTGGTATTGACTCACAGCCCTCACAGCGGGGTGAATGGGTGACGAATAGGCGGCATAATCGCAAAGCCAAGGCTAACGCTAAGGCTCACCCACAGAAGCACCACTCCTCTCCGCTTCACGTGTCTAACAGGTTTGCTCTCCTCAGTGAGAAACCTGAAAGAGCTCTGGTTATAGCAGACTCTATCTTAAGGCACATGAAGTAAGCTAGGCCTTTAGGGGCACCAGCAGCTTTAGTTAGGTGTATACTGGAAGCCAGGGCGCCGGACATAGCAGGTAATCTTAGGGTCTTCGGCAAGCACAGGTTCTCAAAGAGAGTTATTCATGTAGGAGACAATGATATACGCCTTCGTCAGTCAGAGGTTACTAAGAGTAACATTGTAGAGGTGAGTAAACTAGCGAAGGCGATGTCTGATGCTGTAGTATGCTCTGGCCCCATCCCAGTGCTGCTCTCATTTCTTGCAGCATAGCGCATAGACTCAGAACAGGCCTAGTTAATTGGTGACAATCCAGAGCCAAAGCCAAGGAGCAGACAAGCAGGCTAAACCGACCGTCTGCTAGCTGCACCAATTCGTCACTCAGGTTCCAACATATTGAGACTGTGTCTGTTCCCTGAGCTAAACGAAAATGTAGAAATATGCAGAAAGTTTGTTTAAGTAACCTAATTAACATAAAATTAAATCACACCAAATGCACAGCCAGGACCTTTGATCTGAAGCTAGGACTGTTAAATATTAGATATCTTACGTCTAAAGCGCTTACTGTTAATGAAACTATTACTGATCAGGAGTTTAATGTACTGTGTTTAACAGAAACGTTGATTAAACCAAATGAGTATGTAGCATTAAATGAAACTAGTCCGCCCAGATACAGTTATATACATCAGCCCCGTCTAACTGGCAGAGGAGGAGGTGTCGCAGTTATTTATAATGATAATCTAGATGTCACACAAAAACCTAGTCATAAATTCAATGCATTTGAAGTTCTTTATACCAACATAACATACGTAGCCACAAAAAAGTCTACCCAGACGATTCCGCTAATTATTATTTACAGACCCCCAGGGCCATATTCTGAATTCCTTTGCGAATTTGTGGATTTCAACTCTAACCTGGTTGTTTCTTTAGACAAAGCATTAATTGTTGGAGACTTTAATATTCATTTTGATAACCCAGAAGACCCTCTGAGAACAGCATTGTGTCCATTCTAGATTCAGTAGGGGTTAATCAGATGCTGTAATAGGACCCACTCATAGTGGTGGTCACACTCTTGATTTAACACTAACATTCGCATTAAATATAGAAAATATAGTCACATTTCCACAGTCTGAAGCTATCTCAGATCATTACCTGATCTCATTTAAAATGTGTCCTAATCATAATACATGCACCTTGCGTCTCTACCGCGTCAAACATACATTCACGTCAGCAACTGCACAGAGTTTTATCAGTAATCTCCATGATCTCCATAATCTCCATACCAATTATGATTGGATCAGTGTCTGATCCCGAAGAACTTGAAGCAACTGAATGCTTAGAATCAACATTCTGCTACACGCTAAATAAGGTAGCTCCACTTAAAATAATTAGAGAGAAAAAGCTAGCACGCTGGTATAATGATCACACGCACCTTAAAACAGACCACTCGAAAATCAGAACATAAATGGCGTCAAACTAAATTGGTAGTATTTCAAACAGCATGGAAGGAGAGCCTTCTGAGCTATAGAAAAGCTCATAGCGCTGCTAGATCAATGTATCTCTCCACCATAATTGAAGATAACAAAAATACTACTACTGACCTATAAAGCACTCTTGCGCCACAGTACCTGAGGGAACATTTGGTCTTTTATGATCCACCATGCTTATGTTGATCAAAAGGTGCAGGCTACTTGTTGGCACCTTGAATAGTGAAGGCTACAGCAGGGGGTAGAGCTTTCTCTTACAAAGCCCCTCAGTTGTGGAACAGCCTTCCAATTAGTGTTCGGGACTCATACACAGTCTCAGTGTTTAAGTCTAGGCTGAAAACATATTTCTTTAGTCTTTCTGGCTCTCCTTTTTAATTATGCTGTCATAGCTAGTCTTGCCAAAGCCCCTGCTTGCAGTCTGCATGCAAAGTACATTGTCCTTAACCATTGCAGGACAAAAGCTTACCTAACAATCTCTCCCTCTCTCTCTGTCAAGCTACACATGCTACTCCTGAGATACTAGTGATCCTGACCCCTTCTGCTCTCCAGACCTGCCTGATCCATCCTGATGCCCTACTTCTGGTTGGAGTTCTCATTGGTTGAGATCGCTCACTGCTGCTGGGGGTGGCCCCACATGGACGGCCTGAAGATCATTGGGATTGCTGGGGATCACTTGGTGGCCATGGAGATGGCTTGGGGATCTCATATGGTGAGTCATACTGTGATGGCGTGGGACCGCAATTGCTGTGGTGGCTTTGGGGCTGCGGTTGGCGTGAGCAGTTTTGTATCCACCATCAGTGGACAGTGGATAGGTTCAACAAACCGGACTTTATGTGAAAACTGTAATGAATTTACTGGTTGCACAGTTGCACTATTTATCTATGTAGTACACAGTTATAGAAGGGATTTATTTATAATATATTTATCTTTTATCACCCAGATGAGGTTGGGTTCCCTTTTGAGTCTGGTTCCTCTCAAGGTTTCTTCCTCATATCGTCTCAAGGAGTTTTTCTTTGCCTCCTTTTCTTGCTCATTAGGGATAAATTCACATATTTACAATTTATTTTGATTTAATTTAATTTGAATGTATTTATTTCTATAAAGCTACTTTGTGACAATGTCCATCATTAAAAGTGCTAGACAAATAAAATTGAATTGAATTGCATAGAATTGACAAAAATAAATTGTGTTGTATCTCATAATAGTGTTTTCTTTTAGCATATTTTGTAGTCCTACTAAACAGATAAATTCATGCTAACACATGGAAGGGGGCTTAAATTAAGAAAATGAAACGTACTATACAAGAATTCAATAAGTATCTCTGTTGCTGTTCAACACAGAACATTTGCACATGTTGTATAATTTACTTCAATTTTATAAATCAGCTTAGTTAGGACTAATAACACTTTGGGTTTTCAGTTTTGCAAGTGTAGGGACCTTGCCAGTGATATAACCCCTAAAGTATAACCTTTCTTGTTCAACCCACAAACCATACCAAGAAAGGCTGACAAAGAGTTATGATGAACATTTTTTTTATATAAACTCCACTTTCTGCCTGCCTAGGACAATCACAATTTGCCATTTGAAGCCCACGTGCAAGACCAACAGCCAGGACTCCAGGCCTCTCTGCTCCAAGGGGGGCAGAGCCATTAAAGATAAGACTGTCTGTCCAGGAAGACAATGGGACAGGAAGTTATCCAAACCTCTGGTGTTAGGTCACCAAAAACACTTTTCTTCATTAAATCGGAAAATTGCTCAGGATATTTTCATTTACCGTGTTGTTTGAGTGACAACTGCATGTTCCTTGTGTAATCCCCCTGTTTTTCTCAAAGGCACAGGGAACTCAACAACTAGATCATGTTTGGTGTCATATGCATTGTAAAATCGTGCAAGTCTCCACCATTGCAAGATACAGATGCAGGAACTTTGGCCCTTCAGTCAAGATAACAGTTGTGAACAGCAATTTACAAAGGACCTTTCCACAATACATGGCTATGGCTGGACGTATTGAGGACTCTTTCTCTGCGATCTCTAGCAATGCCACGGCTTTCTATGCTGAAGTCACTTCATGTATCAGGAACAACAAAAGAGACACCATCAGAATGTAAATGTAAAGCTTTTCTACATACCTTCTTCACTGTTGGCATGGTAGTTTAGCTAGAATTAGTATGTTAGTACTATGGTAAAATAAGTATAATAGTAGTATAGTAGTATATAATATACTATAGTATAGTAGTAGAAGAATAGTAGTATAATAATAATAGTATAATTAGTATAAGTAGAATAAGTATAGAATAAGTTAGTAGAATAAGTCGACCAACTCTTTTGCCCACTTCACATAAGATCCAAATAGCTGCCTATACTCACTGTGTACTCACACTGATCAGCCATAATATTAAAACCACTGACAGGTGAAGGGAATAACATTGATTATCTTGTTACAGTGGCACCTGTCAAGGGTGGGATATATTAGGCAGCAAGTGAACAGTCAGTTCTCGAAGCTGATGTGATGGAAGCAGGAAAAATTGGCAAGCATAAGGATCTGAGCGACTTTGACAAGGGCCAAATTGTGATGGCCAAACGACTGGGTCAGAGCATCTCCAAAATGGCAGGTCTTGTGGGGTGTTCCCAGTACGCGGTGGTTAGTACCTACCAAAAGTGGTCCAAGGAAGGACAACCGGTGAACTGCCCAAGGCTCATTGATGCGCGTGGGGAGTGAAGGCTAGCCCGTCTGGTCCGATCCCACAGAAGAGCTACTGTATCACAAATTGCTGAAAAAGTTAATGCTGGCTATAATAGAAAGGTGTCAGAACACACAGTGCATCGCAGCTTGCTGTGTATGGGGCTGCGTAGTGCTGGACGAACAAGTCCCCACCTAGCAACTTACAAGACTTAAAGGATCTGATGCTAATGTCTTGGTGCCACATACCATAGCACACCTTCAGAGGTCTTGTGAAGTCCATGCCTTAAAGGGTCAGAGCTGTTTTGATGGCACAAAGAGGCCCCACACAATATTAGGCAGGTGGTTTTAATGATAGATAGATAGATAGATAGATAGATAGATAGATAGATAGATAGATAGATAGATAGACCTTTATTGTCATTGTAATGCACATGTACAGTACAACGAAACTGGATGATGAATGTTATGGCTGATCGGTGTATGTCTGCCATTAAACTTCATTTCACTCATTATCTATTTGTCCATCGATTACTTTTACTACATTTGCATATATTTTCAATTGCCTTATATTTTGTATTATATTGATGAATACCTTATTATTATTATTATTATTATTATTATTATTATCATTATTATTATTATTAAACTTTGTCAGTTTTATGTGTGTGTATTTCTCTCTTGTCACAAATGATTCTACAACTATCAATGGATTCACCTAATTTGTTGTAAATCAAATATCCTTAATTCTTATCCTTAATCGGAAAAATTATTACTATTTCTCATCTTGGTGATGCAACCATCAAGTCGTATCTCATGCTGAGATTACTTTGTTCATTGGACTGCTGCCCCGTTTAATAGAATTATTATTATTAAAAAGTAGTGTGTTCACAGGCTACATATATCTGGCCACACCCCCTTTTATGCCCTGAGTCAGTGTCACTGAAGCAATATCCTGCTCACACACACTGGTTAGAGCCTACACCCCTCCAAATCCATAAGCCATACTATCGTCAATTGGCGGACAATAGGACAATGGCATATTGCATGTAATCTCACAAGCCTAGTCACCAATAGTCCTTTGTGCGATATGGCTGACAATCACTGAGCATTCAGCCAACACTGAAATAATCTCACTTGCAGCATACCCTGTTTCACCACTGAGTTTGCTGCTGTTAACATCCCTATAGAAAGTCTACACAGGGGTGGTGTGTGGCCACTAGTTTTCTGAATGCCTGCTCTGTCAGCTGTCTTCCATCAAAAAGTCTTGCATGGTCCTTGAGTCAAGCTTCATGCTTATCATGACTTTCCAGCAGCTTCCACTTGTGACATCAGGAGCTCTGTCTGGAATGGAACCTTCTGTCCACAGAGTCATCCAGGTTGGATGGTAAAGCTAATCCAAAGGGAAGGAGTCTGAACTGATATGTCACTCTGGAGAAGCAATTTGGAAATAAGCATCCTTCGAAACAGCAGTCATTTTAAGGAGACATTTAAGGATGTTTTCACACTTGGTCCATTTCAGTGTTCCAAGTGGACTCAGATTAATGACTCTGCATTTTTGTGCATATGTGGACACAACAAATGAACTCAACCCAACGACATACATAGCTTCTGCTTTCTGTCACCTAAAAGAAATTCAGTTAAAATAACATTCAGATGGCTTTCTGTGGGGTTTTGTGGTCCCACAACAAAGTCAGTAGTGTTAAGTAGCAACATGACAAGCTAATCATAATTATAGTAATATAATAGGCAATATACTCTTTATGGTATAGAGTTAAAACTGAAATAATTGTGTCATCTGTAGTAGTAGCAGGTAAAAGGTCTAAGCTGCTGAAACCAGTGCAATACAGTTTCTTGGTTTTGGTTATGTTGGTTATGTTGTTTGGTACTGGAAAATCCATGTGAAAATATGCTTGATGTGGTTGCAAGATAAAAGAAAACAATGTAAATAACCTTTTATTCAACCATTGTTTGTATTGTGTGTATTGAATATTTGGTGTCACTTGAAAGTCCCTGCAAACCATTTTTACTAAGTAAGACTAAGACTAAAGCTGTGTTTTTTTACTACTCAGTCTATTCTGTCTACACAGGACACCCTTTGCCTTGCCATTCATTGCTATTTCATTTTCCTGTGCAGCATAAGAAAAGCCCGCTAATCATCACTTAGACACTGATTGGCTGCAGCCACTTGTCACCTGTTCAAAGTCTCAACTGGGGCAGAAGTGTGAGCAGATTTAAAGAAGTTCAAGTTTGAACCCTAAAAACAACAGAAATGATTGAATGATAATCAATGTTTCAAGTAATGTTAACTTTTGTAAAAGTTGATTGATGAGATACATTGCATACCTTTAATCAAAGGCATGCTGTACGAATTATATACAGTATAAACAGTTTTAAACAGGACTGGGTAACATTAAATGAAATTTTGTTAAAAAAAAAAAACAACACAGTAAGCTGTGATATTTCATATGATGTCCAGATGTTATGTTTCAAGATATTCATTCATGATTTGCAATGTCATGTCCTGATTTTATGGAATGACAGGCACCCCTGAATAAACATGGGTGGAGTGTAAAGTTATATTGATTCAGCCAATCACAAACTTGATTATATCATTTTTGAGCAAAATACCAGATAGACCCTTAAAATATTACAGTCACACATAGGGGTGGGTGTTATGGCAAAAATGTCATGATACTTAAAAACTGGGTGTGAATTCCCAGAGGGATAGGGTGATATCTGTGTCTCTCCTTTTGATATTCCCACATTTGGTCATTAATTTTCATTGTGGGTGGGGTATATGTTTTATCGCTGCTTCATGAGACTGAATTAAATAAAAATATGCCCAACAGTAGCTGGAGAGATTTAGTATAGCTAGCTACCAGTATTTCAAAAAAGATGTTACTCATCTTTCCCAGCAGTGGCTTAGTTAGGTTTTGAACCTAAACAACAGTCAAAAACAATCTATACTGTTTACACAGAATGGTGCAAAAAACAAAAAATTCTGAGCGAGTGACAGTTCTGTGAGTGGAAATGCCTTGTTGATAAGAGAGGTCAGAGGAAAATGGCCTCCTATATAGTTCCTATAGACTTCCTGTCAGCTCAAACCAGTCTGGTCATTCTCCCCTGATCTCTCCCATCACCAAGGTCTTTCTGCCTGCAGACCCTCGGCACACAGGATTTTTTTTTATTTTTCGCACCATTCTGTGTAAACTCTAGAGATTGTTGTGTGTGAGATTCCCAGGAGATCAGCATTTTATTAAATACTCAAACCAGCCCTTCCGGTACCAACATGCATGCCACGATCAAAGTCACAGAGATCACAGTTTTTCTTCATTCTGATGTTTGATGAGATTGGCTGATTACATAACTGCATAAATGAGCAGGTGTACAGGTGTTCCTATTAAAGTGGACAGTGAGCGTATTATATATAATGGTTATTATTACAATATTATATATTGTGATCATCCAAATATATTTTAATTGCATATTGTCTTTATGTTTCAGATGAGGATTTTCCCCTTTTTTTATTACCAGGAGCCTACAAGCCAGTGGTTCTGAGAGACATGCCCAAGATCCACCAAAACACAGTTAGTTCAGGACACAGGATCTGTGTACTGTGGATAATAATATCTGTGGATATTATTCTTTAAATTACAGGTCTACTAGCATGTGATAAGGTAGCAAACAATCAGCTGAAGTGACCTTTGAATTGCTTTATGTACTTCACTCCCAGACTGACGCAGATAAACTTACGTCATTGTCAAACATGAGAACCTGTGATTTACCTGGAGCTGGAGAGTCTTAAGCCTTGTATGCCAAAGCACTCCATCGCCCACTACTTCATGTCTCAAGAGGGCTTCCCTATACACCCATCTGTAAAGTAGCTTTCCCATGTACAGTCTAATAACATTGTAATTCTGTAGGAAGATTTACAGGCACAATGTGTTTCATATAGCTTATACTTTTCTGAGCTATAATGTGCAACTTGAATTCAGGTGGCAGTTTAGAAAATTCACTTTCATGGATATCAACTACAGTCCTGTCAGAGAGGGAATCTGAGTCAATAGGTGTGGTGGAAAACATTCAAATAAGCTGCGTTTGGATTTCACGCCAGTGGATGAAAAGGAAATGCATTAGGGCAGAAAGCAACGTCGGGAGACTCTGGGCTAACTGTGTTCAATGCCTTCATTTCCACATAATGACATTTATGCACTTAGTAATGTTAATACACACAATAGCCACGCCCACACAGTGGAGACTATAAACGCATTGAAACTTGGAGATTTTATATGTGAATGGGAAATTTGGTTGAGAAAGAGTAGAAAGTCTGACCAATAAAGCCAAAAATGTTAACTTTTCGGAGAGGTGGAAGGTGGATGAATTGTAGGCTGTCGGTTTTGGCTTTAGGCGCGGTCGGTGTAAATAAGGTCTGGGTGGCTCTTTTGCTTGCAACTCAGAAGAAAGACTGACATTGTTGGGCACTGATGACGATATCTTGACCTACACTAAAGATGTACCAAAGAATGATTTGGAATTTTGACCCAAACCGAAGCCTGCATTGATTGTTGACGTCTAACCGCCTGCTTTCGAATATTTAGTTATTCGGTGCCGAGTTCGGTTTTTGAATTCGGCATTAACGCTAAACCACAGCCAACGACCTTCCAACAGACCGGTGCAGTTTCTGAGCTGCTTGCCTTGGGAAAATCTTACCTGGAGCACTGCAGTCAGCGCAGCACCCATTCCCCGGTCTGTCCAGAAGCTCCCGCAGCCGGCGTCTGTTCGCCTCTTCTTCCGAAGCCATGCTGAACATTCGGATCTTTCAGACTGATGAACACCGAAAGCTGCGCTATTTTCCGGTGGGATTCGGCTCTGTGATGTCACGCGTAGCGCCAGCGGTCTCGCTCGAAATATCGCGCGTCAGGCAAATCCCGATTGACGGCACATTTTAGGAGCTTAGATGGAGGTAACGGCACTATACGGATGTGAAGTTAATAGGAAAATATTACCTCAAAACCTTTGCAATGGTGACAGAAGCTGTCGTGCGAATGAATTCAGCTGTCTGTCTCTGGTTACTTTCTCTCAGTACTCGAGTCGTGTTTTTCCCGCCCTTCACTGAGAGAGACCTCAAGCGGTCGTGCGCGTACAACATGCCTTACTCATTTCAAACGGCTCAAGATTGAGGAAGGCAAAGCATATTGCTGTATCGATATACCACTATACTAAATACTGTGTCAAAACAGTAGAATAACTCTGACTACTTAAACATGAGTACAATGGCACGCGGTTTGGGAAGTATTCGATTCCTCTGGCATATACATTTATGCACTGCATAGCTGACTAAGTCGAATGGCAACTTCTTATGACATCCTACTGTCATAAGAATCCTTAACATATCCTACAATGTACACTATATGGCCAAAAGCATGTGGATGCCCCTCCTAATTACTGAGTTCAGGAGTTTCAGCCACACCCGTTGCTAACAGGTGCATAAAACCAAGCACATAGCCACGCAATCTCCATAGACAAACGTTGGCGGTAGAATGGGTCGTACTGAAAAGCTCAGTGACATTGAACATAGCACTATCATAGGGTACCATCTTTGCCACAAGCCAGTTTGTGAAATTTCTGCACTACTAGATCTAACAGCAACAACAGTTCAGCCACAAAGCAGTAAACCACACAAACTCAACAGAGCAGGGCCACAGAGTGCTTAAGCATGTAGCACCTAAAATCGCCTGTCCTCTGGTGCAACACTCACTACAGAGTTCCAAACTGCCTCTGGAAGCAACATCAGCAAGAACTGTGTTGGAAGCTTCATGAAATGGGCTTCCATGGCCGAGCAGCTGCACACAAACCCAAGATTACTAGGCGCAATGCCAAGCATCAGCTGGAGTGGCGTAAAGCATGCCACTGTGGGGGGGATGGCAACTCCATATTAACGTCCATGGTTTCGAAATGGAATGTCCAGCAAGCTCATATAGGTGTCATGGTCTGGTGTTCACATATTTTTGGCCATATAGTGTACCTACTGTATTATGGGGTTTTGAACAAACACAGTTCAAGTTTTAAAATATTAACTTAAATACTGCATTTATAAGACAACTGAACTTTCACAAAGTGAAAGTTGTTAATTTTTACAAAGCTGCCTGTTGGTTTCTGCACTGAGTTAGCTACTGCAGCCTTTTAGTCTAAAAGCAATGTTATTTACAATAAGTGACTTGGGGTCTGAAGATTTAATCAATACACGCTGGAATTTTAATCAATACAGACATGTAATGTAATCAGCTTCCAGTAACCTTAAAACTACTTTTAAAAAAAAAAGAAAAAGAAAATAGAAAGAAAAACTTGTATGCTGGCACTAGCTGTGTATGTCAGGTAAGAACAGCAAAATTTTCCATATGCACAATACACAGAGAGTAAAGCTTAAAACTGATGCACACATTGACTCAACTGAACAAAATGTGATGGCAGGACTTTTGCATACAGGCCAAATTCTGAAGGAAAGCAAAAAAGAGGATTCATTTATCACTCAGGTCAAAATTAGTAGATTCTGTCCATTCAAACTACAGAATTAAGTGTCTTCCTTGTTGCTGTAAACAAACTAAGGTGAGACACTGAACTACAAGCTTTTGCAAATCTTGGGGAGGACTTCTCTATCGTGAAGAGTTGGAGCTGGAACGTGAGCGATGGCGTCTGCGCCCCGGAGATCTTGAGCGAGATCGTCTTCTTACTGGGGAACGGCGACGTGGTGACCGAGACCTATGTTTAGTTTGAAATGTGTTTGGAAAAAGTACAAAAATTGAAAAGTTTACAAATTATAGCAATAAAACAGTTTTAAATAACCCCCAAAAATAGTTTCTATATTATATAATAGTAATGGAAGATATGGCAGATTGGAAGTCTTGAAACCACATAACCCTATTATACAGTAAATAACATAAATGAGGATGTTAATAAATCCAAAGAAAGATACTGACCTTCTCCTCATGCGAGGTGGAGTACGGCGCCACATGGGTGGAGGAGGAGGCATCCTACGTGGAGGGGACAGCCTGCGAGGGGCAGGTCGCATCCTCTGAGTGAGGACAGCTGTCGCTGTGATTTCTTGACCATCTATTTGACCTGAGATGAGAGTGTTGTTTCCAGTTTATTAGATAAACCCTTGTAGCAGCATTTTTGCCTCCTTTGGCCATTAGAACACCACAACTGCCTGTAAGTTCTACAAGATGGCAGAAGCTATTTTGACATTGCAGTAGTGGGACCCTGGGTACGCTCTTGTCTGTTACCTTCTGGCTTCCTCTTTTAGTCATGCTGTCATAGTGGGCTTGCTGAAGTGCCAGTTTGCACTCTGATCATAATACTAACCCATTAAACCACTCTATGATAAGGGCATACTGAATAATCTGTTGTCTGTCTGTTGTACGACGCTGGTGCCAGAACCTCACACTTGGACGGACCTGCCTGATTGACTCTGATATTCTGCTTCATCATCTGGAGCTTTCTGACCTTGTGACGTGCATCCTGTAGCTGTAAATAATCTTACCTGGTTATCCTAAAGACTTATACTTCCTAAAAAAAATGTTTATGCCTAATAATCTGACCTGGAGAGCAATTCCTAAGAGCTGCTGTAATCATGAAATATATTTACAAAATCAAACTGAAAAATTACACAAGCAACTCTAACTTTCACAAAATTAAACTGAAAACTGAACAGCATCACCTAAATAAAAGTTGGTGCCCCTCTGGGGTGGTTTTCAGTAAATAGTCCATCTGTTCATTAAACTGCAATATTTGTTTCTGTATACATAAATGTCAGTAACTGTGGGACAGTAAAAAAATATTGGCTTCAGCTTTGCCTTTTGTCTGTGTTAACTGTGTTAATGAACCCAATATCACCATACAGTGCCCATCCAAAAGAGGATGGTTCCTCTGGAGTCTGATTCCTCTCAAGGTTTGTTCATAATGTCATCTCAGCGGTTTCCCTTGCCACTGTCACCTCTGGCTTACTCATTAGGGATCTAGATCTACATTCAGATTTTGGGTAAAGCTGCTTTGTGACAAAGTTTATAATTAAAAGAGCTATACAAATAAAATTTAAACTAACTGAAGATGCATTGTACAGAACTGACTGGTTTGCACCGTTGTTTCAAAGTGGATGGATGCACAGTTTTGCTGCGAAGAGCCGTTTCTAACTGATGCTCAATAGTACTCATATCCAAGGACTGTGCAGGCCACTGAATCTTCAATGTAAAAACTGGTACTCAACTCTCATAGCCCATTCAAAACAAAGTCCAAGAAGTAGCGTGTTCTAAGAAGACATTCTAAGCACCCATAGTGAACTCAGCCTGGTTGACTTATTTAAAGTAGCATCCTCTTTATCTCAAAACAGGAGAGGCTACAGGGGTTTAAAAATAAAAAGCATGCTTCTCTTAAGCACACTATTTTTCATAACCTAATACACTAGCATACTACCTTGGGAAAACCAGCAATAACTATGAAAACTCTCCCAAATCTTTAAGGGCTGGTTGTATGGGAGCACGTCGGTTTTCCTGCAAGTTACGACGCTGATGGCCAGTGGGTTGTGCGAAATGTTTACAGTGTGCCAAATTCACCAAACATGTGTACAGTATACCGATGCTAATGCTGCATTTGACTTAATTCGGAAGCGGGAAGTCGGAACACGGAATTACATCATTTTTGACCTCCGTGTCTTCAAGCTACACAGTGGTAAAAAACATGGACACCTTCATGTTCATTTTTTTGTTAACCATTTTTTTTTTGCTAGCCAGATAAATGTGATGAGTGATGTATATTTTCCCCCTCAAGACAGCAAACTGTATAGATTAAAATCGTCATAGATGTAACAAGTGAACATCAAAAATGTATAGTATTGAGACACCACCATATGTCGAACTTGAACTTTGTTACACCCCTACTATCAATATTTAATATTCTTTAAAGTAAAACATAGTACACAAGTAAATATTCCTCCCAGAAAAAAGACAGAATTGGAAGAATGTACCTCCATCCATGTGTTTCAGGGCCTTCTGGGCATCCTCTGAAGTTTCATACTCGACGTAGGCATAGCCTCTCGACAAGTTTGGATGACATCGGTCTGATGGCATGTCAATCATTTTGATCTTCCCATACGTAGAGAAGATCTCTTGAATGTGATCCTAGTAACACAAGAATGGATGGACTTGCAATTTTACACAGTCAGGTCCTTAAGTATTTGGACAGAGACACAATTTTCACAATTTTGCCACAATGGATTTGAAATGAAGCAATCAATTTGTGAATGAAGAGTAGACTTTCAGCTTTAATGCAAGGGGTTTAACAAAAATATTGCATTAACCGTTTAGGAATTACAGCCTTTTTTTTTTTTTTTTTTTTTACAGAGCCCCTCCATTTTCACAGGCTCAAAAGTAATTGGACAAACTAACAATCATAAATACTAGGATTATATTTAACAGTATTAAACTTGAAAAGCAGCTCAATTGGGTTGAGGTCAGGTGACTGATTCAGCCATTTAATAACATTCCATTTCTTTGCTTTAAGAAGCTCTTGGGTTGTTTTTGCGGTACGTTTTGGGTCATTATCCATCTGTATTGTGAAGCACTGTCCTATCAGTTTTGCAGCATTTGACTGAATCTGGGCAGAAAGTATAGCTCTGTACACTTCAGAATTCATCCTGCTACTTCTATTAGCAGTCACATCATCAATAAACACCAGTGTTCCATTGATAGCCATACATGCCCATGCCATAACACTGCCTCCACATGTTTGACAGGTGATGTGGTATGCTTTGAATCATGAGCCCTTCCTTTCCTTCTCCAGACTCTTCTCTTCCCATCATTCTGGTACAAGTTAATCTTGCATCTTTTTTTTTAGTAAAGTCTAATTTGGCCTTTCTGTTCTTGATTGTTACCAGTGGTTTGCATCTTGAGGTAAGCCATCTGTATTTACATTCATGAAGTTTCTGCTATCTCTCTGATAGGTCTGTTTTGTTTTTTCAGCCTAATGATTGCTTCCTTCACTTGCATCGACACCTCTTTGGACCACATATTGAGAGTTCCCATGAACAGCTACCAAATGTAAATTCAACGCTTGGAATCAACCCCAGACCTTTTATCGCCTTAATCTGAAACGAAATAAAGAGGAAACAGGCCACACCTGGCCATGAAACTGCTTATCAACCAGTTGTTGAATTACTTTTGAGCCTGTGAAAATGGGGGAACAATATAAAAAAGGGCTGTGATTCCTACACTGTAAATGCAATATTTTTATTAAATACCTTGAATTAAAGCTGAAATTCTATACTTCAATCACAATTGATTACTTCATTCCAAATCCATTGTGGTGGTATACAAAAATTGTGTCACTGGCCAAAAACTTACGGACCTGACTGTATGTTATTGTAGTTTGTCTATATGCCGTGTAAAGTGTGCCTTACCTTGGTGACATTCCTTGTCAGTCTTCCAACATGAAGCTTGGTGGGCTTAGGGCTAGGGCTCCTCCTTTTCCGTTCTTTTTCATCAACTCTCTTCTGAGACTTAGACCTTAAATTGCATAATTAGATTAGCCAATACCTTTTAAGTTTCTGAAACAAAACATTAACAGAAGCCAAAAAATGACACCATGGAAAACAGTGAATAAAAGCTAAAGTGAAGCAGAACCCATCTGCATGCACTTAATGCTAACTGGTTTCTATTTAAAGATTTAAATAATCATTAGCTGGGTTGAGTAATGTCTTCAATAGGACTGCACAATATATCGAAATATCACAAATGTAAATACTGCGATATGCATATCGCGAGGGGTTGCAATAACTGAATAATTTTAATACTTCAAAAAGTTACAGAAAGTCAAAGTTTGTGTTAAATGCATTCTCACTCTACAAAAAAGCATAAAGAGTAACTCACAGCAAAGGTCAGCAACATGAAGCTATTAAACATCACAAGAACTTACCATTTTCACAGTGTTATTGCCCATTTAAAATATGCCCTTCTGTCGATCGCTACTCAAAGCATACCATAGGTGTGAAAACTAGTTACTTTCTTAAGATATTAAAACTGAACCTTTATATCTTTTAATTACTTTTATTTAAAACTAAGGCATGACAGCAGCACTACAAGAATTGAATGAACAGCCTACTTTGAACGCGACCGCCTGCGATTGTCATGCCGACGTCGGCTCGGGCTGGGTGATGCTGAGGAGCCAGAGGAGCTGGAGGACCGCGATGAGCTGGACGAGCCAGAGCGACTAGAGCCTGAAGAGGAGCTGGAGCCACTTGAGGAACCTGAACTGGAACCAGAGCTGCTGCTGGAGCTGGAACTGGACCTAGACCTAAATTGAGAACACATACCATGTGAGGGAGGGAGGGATGGAGAGAAGGAGGGATGAATGGATGGATCACTTTATTCATCCCACAGGGAAATTCACCTGTTACAGCAGCACAGAGTTAAAAGTATACTAAATAAGTAAGGAAGTAAAAAAAAACTATAAGGGAAGGAGTTGTAATCAGACACAGACTGCAAAGATCTGACCTGCTGCTGCTGCTCCCAGTGGAGTTACTGCGTCGCTTGCGGTTCTTGTCTCTGCCCCTCTCTTTCTCAGCACCTTCCTTCACCACAGCTTTATCTTTGCCCCTCTCTCGAGCTTTATCTTCTGACCGCTCCCTGCGTTTGGTAGGTGATGGAGCCCTGTGGAAATAATAGAATTTTTTAATGAATAATACAAAAACTAAAACTGATGTGTTATATGGTTTTCATGTGTTTAGGACAAGAAAGGCATGTTTTAGAGTCACTTAGGCAAACGCTAGGATAAACCAAAGAGAATGGCACCTCAACTCAGAATTCCAGCATGGCTGCCCAGAGGATCAGCCGTAAACAAAGTAGTGCGTCTTACTTTTAAATGAGTTATGTTGTATATACAAGTATTTGCTTTAGATCAATCAAAATAGATATATTGACTTGTTAAATCTATGACACTGACTATACAGTTCACTGTTTTGAGGAGGAAAATATACATCAGTCATCACAGTTAGCTGACTAACTTGTTGCTAACAAAAGACAAACATGGCGGCATCCATGGTTTTCTTTAAAAACTAATAGGATTTAAAATGTTTTTAACGTAAACACTTCACAGTTAAACTCTTTCACACAAAAAATACTTACACTGTATACTTTATTATATTTACACAAAATAATTCCTAACAAATCCTATTTGTTATAGGATCTCATATCCAGTGTTTTCGCCGATATCAGATCCACAGTTTTGGTGGTATTGGCTAGACACAAATTACTGGGTACCAGTTTGAGGTCATCTCTACTGCCACCCATTATGAAAATATTAAGAGGGAGAGTTGATGGTCTCTGAAAGTTGCTGAATTTGGGTGCCAAATTACTGGTTCCATCCAGATCGGTCTAAAATGTAGAATTCAGACAGCACTTGGCGTCAAAATCTCGTCAGATCCCGAAATTCTGACATATTGTCCTACCTAACGAAGCTGCATGCGCAGTTTACTTTCGCACTCCCATAAATTCATGTTCTGGCAAGAGGATTTACATTATCAACTACATTATTAACTACCTACTGCTTTCTGCTGAATCCAGTTTCTGATAAGGTCACAGTAATAAAGTAAACAACTTGCGGTTTTGTTTTATGAAAACTGATAAATGCGCGCTTCGGTAGGACAATTTGATAGTGTTACAACACCGGCCGCAAAATCTGCCTCAGTGTTAGTAGGCATTATAACCTAATTTATAATTTGTAACACTAAACACAAGGAGAAATGTTACATCCGTGTTATTTAGCATTAGTGATACATGTTAGCCAGCTAGTGTGTCCACAGCCATGCTAAGCTAAGCCTGCCTCCCTTCTTCAAAAGCCTCGGGGGCAGTTAATTCAGCTAGCCAGTAACGAAAACTAGCTAGAAAGTTATTTAAAAAGCCCACCAGACACGAGCTAAATCACTAATCTTCAACTAATTAATCCACTGGTGTTCACAAATAAATGTGTTAGCCGCTACTTGCTAACGGCGTTGCACGGCTGACCGCTTTCCATTCATTCACAAAGGAATTGTCCTATGCAGCACAGACCTATACTAAGCTGTATTTCAATACACTACTATTCTGCCGTTCACATTATTAATGCAGCATGATATTTAGACGTAATAATAAGCAGTTAGTTTCAGTCTTGCCAGCTATAACTAGGTTGGCTAAACAGCGAGCTAGCCAGCTAACTAGCGGGATAGATTAGTCAGAACCGCAATAAAAAAAAAAGCATCATATCGTTTAGCTCATTTATATTTATCCAGTGCTACCAACTTATAATAAATATTAAATTAATATTGTAAAGCAATTTCTTATTCCAATATTTAAAGACAGTAACCAGTTTAAATTTGAACTCACATCTTCTTCAGGCGCACCACGTCCTAGCGCTAAAACTAGTGTCGCCTTTTGTTGGCGTAACTAACGCAATGACGTCACAGATCATGCGACATTTTTGATAGACTATATGTTTATGTTTCTCACCACTTGAGCTCTTTATCTAAGCAAGTTAATTTTTTTTGTCATTTTATAAGAGCAGAAATGAGCAACAAAATCTCTTTCTTATACACATATATATCTGCAGCTGAGGCATCTCATTAGGTGAGCAGGTAAAGAAGCTAATACTGACGAACGGGCAACAAGGTACCATTTTAGCCAGCGGGCTACGATTGCTTTAGTTGTTGACAAACTGGTGTTTATTTAATTTTATTTTATGGATCCTTCCTTTTTATGGATCTTCGTTTAGTGATACACATCCAAGAGCATGCTTTCCGGTGTTTATTACAATTGTGTTAGTTATGCTGTCTATGTAGAGATGTCTTTGTTAAAATGCCCGTGTGTAATATGTACCGTTGTATCTTAGCTGGAAGCTTGTAACGGAAACCCTAAACTTTTGTGTACTCTAAAAAGACTTCGGGGCCATGGGCAGGCTGGATGACGCTGCCAAGCGCAAGGTGGTGGAACTGCGTGAAGCGGGCCTGAGCTTCCGCAAGATCAAAGCTGTGCTGGAGCTGGAGAACATCAAAGTATCCGCCCAGGCAATCTACCTCTTCCTGAAGGAGTTTCATGGAAGAGGCAGACAAAATGATGCTCCCGTGTCCGGGACTGGTGGATCTACAACAGCCTCGGGATCAAGGGACATGGGGCTAGGCGAACCGAGACACGGTGGCTGGAGCGAGCAGCAACTAAGGAATCTGCTTCGTGAGGCTGCCCATGTTGCTGGCTTCTCATCTCCTTCAGACTCCTCAGGGCAGAGTGGGGTAGCTCCAGAACCCAGGGGACACTCCTCTGGGGCAGGCCCAGCTAGCCAGGAGCCGCAGCAGGGAGACAGGAAGGACGAGGATGTCCGAATCGTAAGTGTTACCTCACTGGCACAGAATACCCACCATGATGCCGTTCAAACAGTACGCTCAGGGATTGGCTCAGGAGCAATGGCTGGAACGTTTTCAAGGAGAAGGTACACACCCTCACCAGCAAACCCAGTCCTTGTGGCTCGGAAAAGGCTCCTGGACAAGGCTTTGTTCCACAGAGCAAGGGTATGTATTCCACTCTGTTTTTTACATGGGCTCATTGAATATTGGTGAAATAAAAACATGATCATGAATCAGTTTCTATACTCACCGTCCACTTTAATAGGAACACCTGTACACCTGCCCATTTATGCAGTTATCCACTCAGCCAGTCATGTGGCAGCAGAACAATGCATAAAATCATGCAGATACAGCTTAAGAGCTTCAGTTAATGTTCACATCAAACGTCAGAATGAGGAAAATGTGATCTCTGTGACTTTAAGTGTGGTTGTTAGTGCCAGATGGGCTGGTTTGAGTACTTCAGCAAACCATGGTGAGCAGAAAAGCATCTCAGCATGCACAAAATATCAAAACTTTAGGTGGATGGGCTACAACAGCAGAAGACCACATCAGGTTCTACTCCTGTCAGCAAAGAACAAGAATCTGAGGCTATCATGGGCACAGGCTCAATGAAACTGGACAGTTGAAGACTGGAAAAAGACCAACTGATTTTTTTTCTAATCTTCAGCTGTCCAGTTTGGGTGAGCCTGTGCCCATGATAGCCTCAGATCACCCAATGTGGTCTTCTGCTGTTGTAGCCCATCCACCACAAGGTTCAATGTTTTGTGCATGTTGAGATGCTTTTCTGCTCACCAAGGTTGTAAAGAGTGATTATATGAGTAACTGTATCCTTCCTGGCGGCTCGAACCAATCTGGCCATTTTCCTCTGACCTCGTTTCCACCTGTTTTTTGCTTTTTGCACCATTCTGTGTAAACTCTAGAGACTGTTGTTTGACTGAAAATCCCAGGAGATCATCAGTATCTGAAATACTCAAACCAGCCCATCTGTTACAGAGATTTCACAGAGATTACATTTTTTATCCCAATCTGATGTTTGATTTGAACATTATTTTAAGCTCTTGACCTGTACCTGCAAGATATCATGCAATGTACTGCTGCCACATGATTGGCTGATTGAATAACTTCATAAATGAACAGGTGTTTGTATTAAAGTGGACAATAAGTGTATATTTAGGGAGAATGCAAAACCTAAGAATAGTATGAGTGGAAATAATAGGAAAAAATTATAGTAATGAAGTAGGTTAATAAAAGAATGATACAAAAGCTTGCATATGCTAAGCCAATAGTGGCCATTGCAGATGGTTAAAAAAATATGTAGAATGATGGCAGAAGTGATGTCGTCTTGGTCTGTCTCTAATTCCAAAGCAAAAGCCGATGTACAACGCAATTGCACCATTATAGATATTTTTTTTTAAGTGAGGGAAAACATGCTTGTTGCTTCTAATTTGCTGTTACTTGGTAAATACCACTGGTAAGTCTAATATAACAAAATCTTATGATTTAATCACTTATTATAGCAAAAATAATTTCAAAGAGTCACATCACTAGATAATTTTAACCAAGATGATGTCCATCTAATGCAGATGGACACCATATGTTCCTATCTTTATTTTGGTCACAGTGACTTTTTGCAAGGAAATTAGCAAAAGAGAATCAGCACACAGACCCTGGGCCTCAAGCAATGATTGCAGATACAGAAAACAAAATTAATATTTCCTTAAGTATATATAATAGTGTATGAAAATGATGACGCTGATAATACACCAGGGTTCACACATTTTTAAAAAAAACTGTGAATTGATAGGTTTTTCATAGAGATCAAGATTTCAATATATTGGAAATGTCTTGCACAGCTCCCAACTTGTACAACAGAAAAGTGTGCACACTATCGTCTGAGATTGCGAGCTCGAATCCCGATGATTTTCATATACGCAAAAGAGGGCAGATAGCTCTTTCCTCCAAGTGTGTTACACTGCCCTGTGATGAAACATGAGCAGCAGTTCAAAAAGATGTGGTTGGCTGACTTCATATATCTCAGAGGAAGCCTGTCTTAGCCTTCACCCTCTCTCATTGGTAGCTGTACTGTGATAGGGGAGAGTTAGCAGGTAGGTGGGGCTGGAGTGGGGTGACATGTGGTCATAGAAAATGTTGAAATTTCAGATCAGACTAATAATGGATTTTGCTATGTTACTGGCATTAAATGCACAAATCACAGCAGGAGTGGTGCAAGTATTAAATAATGTAACTCATGACAAACCTAGTAATTTTCTTATAGGTACGGGACAGTGGTCCTCAATCTGCCCAACAGACTGTGTCATTAGTGAGAAGAGATCAGTCATGTTTCCCATACTCAGAAGGAAGGAAGGTCATGTTACCTCAAACAACCTCCTTCAACCCCACATCTACCCGACCTGTGGTGAGTAAAGACTTCTTGTATCATCATATTAGCATTGCCCCATATTCATATTGGCATGAATGCATTTCATACTTGTAAAACAAATGTATATTTCCCAGAGGGGACTACACCCAGGGACCAACCTTTTTCGACAAGGATTTCAGCAACGGGCAAATATGCCCACCCGCTCGACAGAACAGTCACCCCGTGTTGGCATTCGGATTCCTGTGCCAGGCCAGTCAAGTACTGGTCCACAGAATGCCAGTTCGTCCGTAAGGGCCCAGGCTCCAACCAGTCAGCAGCAGTCCCCTCCAAGCCAGCAGAGCAATGTGGACACTGGAACAGTAAGTGCATTGCAGGAACAGGTCAAGTCTCTGGCTTCTGAAGTGCGCAGTCTTGGATTAGCTCTCAGGATGATGGTAGAGCAGCAGGGCCGCCTGGAGAGGGAGCAGAGCCAGCAGACACAGGTCCAAAAGCAGATCCTCAGCACCTTGCAGAAACTAGCATCTAAACAGGGACCCTGTGCCTTTCAGCACAGTACAACTCCCACAATGCCCTCTTGCCCATTGTCCTCAGCCTCCTACAGCCAGAGCACCTTCACTCCCAGCCAAGGCAACAGTTTGTGCAGCCAAGCCCAATCCAGGTACAACGAAATCGATGGATCCACTCTTGATAACATTGAGCCATTTTCTCTAGATGGTCTCAGCTCTGCTGCTATAAATGGCTTTCAATCTTCTGACTCTCTTTCATTCAACCGGACACACTCACCACCATTTACACAGTCACACACACAGACATTCACACCCGAGATAGTCAGCTACACGCAGCCTCACACAGACACTTATGAAGGGATGGACAGCAAGTCAGCGGAAATGGCCTCACCGAGCACAGACAGATCCTTTCAAGCCTGCAGGTCTTCAAGTCAGTCTTCTACTGAACCTATTTCTGTGCACAATGCCCACCTGACTATTGTCAAAATAGAAAATGTTTAAAAGACTGCAGAAATTTACGTATACTGCTGTGTTTGTTGTATTTCTGATCTTCCTTGCTGAATTTTGACAAATTTTAGAGTGAATCGTTTGATGGTACTGTAGCTTCAGCAATAGTAGACAAGTAGTGAAGATTTTTACACAACTTTTAATAATGGGCCAAACACCACACAGTACATTCACAAAGACATTTAAATATCTTAAAGTTGAAGTCATTCTTTTTATTCTCCATTTATGTGTGTTTTTACTTTAATGAGCAAATACAAATTTAGTGTTATGAAGGCAAAATAAAACCTGACTGTTTTCTCGTATACATGACTATACAGTAAAGCCAAAGTGATTCATTTATGGTAAGATTTAAATGTTAAAAATGCTTTCCAATTGAAGTTACAGATTAGAAATTTCAATAAGTATCAATTGCAAACCGAAGAGTTTTTGTTATGATTCAGTCTATTTTCTTGTGCTACATCATAAAAGTAAAATGGTGTGGAGATCCCCAGCACTCCAATGACAAACACAGATGTTTGCTTTCATACATAATATATATATTTTAGGGAACAAAGAGAAAAAAGATAGAAGCAAGGCTACACCAATCACAAAACACCTCTTACTTGCAAGGAAGGGAGATAACCAACCTAACAAATCATCAATACATTAAGTGGAGAATGATTTGCATCCTCAGAGGGAGGAGCTATGAAGCAAGGAAGTTAAGCAAGGAAAGGAAATGAGGACATGCAATTTAAGAAAATTGCTTATGTCCACACTCGATTTCTGCTAGTCTCCACCCTTTCTGCAGACTTGATTTAAAAATACACTTTAGAGGGTGGGGCCCAAATTTGCATTAGTTTATTTATTTTTTAATGATGCAATTTTATTTACTTTATTGGAACATACAAAGGGGTACATTCTCTCCAAATAGCACCCTGCAACATTAAATATATATTATATGGCCAAATATTTGTGGACACCTGATCTTCAGACCCATATGTGCTTTTTGAACATCCCATTCCAGATTTAGTCTCCTTTTGCTATTATAACAACCTCCACTCTTCTGGGAAGGCTTTCCACAGGATTTGCGAACATGGCTGTGGGGATATTCCCATTCAGCAACAAGAGCATTAGTGAGGTCAGGCACTGATGTCGCTCTGTGCACAGGGGCATTGTCATGCTGGAACATGTTTGGGCCCTTTAGCTCCAGTGAAGGAAATTGTAATGCTACAGCATACAAAGACAATTATGTATATATGTATATACACTTACAACTGTGTGCTTCCAGCTTTGTGGCAACAGTTTGGAAAAGGCCCACATATGAGTGTGATGGTCAGAAGTCCACAAACCATTGGCAATATAGTGTATTTTGCACACTCATTTTACCCAACATAGTAAAAGCAGTGACTGTATACACCGATCAGCCATAACATTAAAACCACCTGTCTAATATTGTGTAGGTCCCACTTGTGCCACCAAAACAGCTCTGACTCGTCCAGCCACGGACTCCACAAGACCTCTGAAGGTATGTTGTGGTATCTGGCACCAAGATGTTAGCAGCAGATTCTTTGAGTACTGTAAGTTGCGAGATGGGCCCTCCATGGATCAGACTTGTTTATCCAGCACATCCCACAGATGCTCGATCGGGTTGAGATCTGGAGAACACCTTGAATTCTTTGTCATGTTCCTCAAACCATTCCTGAACAATTTTTGCAGTGTTGCAGGGTGCATTATCCTGCTGAAAGAGGCCATTGCCAATAGGAAATACTGTTACAATGAAGGGATGCAAGAATGTTTAGGTAGGTGGTACGTGTCAAAGTAACATCCACATGAATGCTAGGACCCAAGGTTTCCCAACAAAACATTGCCCAGAGTATCACACTGCCAGCTTGCTTTCTTCCCATAATGCATTCTGGTGCCATCTCTTCCCCAGGTAAGTGATGCACACACACTCAGCCGTCCACATGATTTAAAAAAAAACGTGATTTTCTGCTGTGATGCACTGTATGTTCTGACACCTTTCTATCATAGCCAGCAATTTGTGCTACAGTAGCTCTTCTGTGGGATCGGACCAAACAGGCTAGCCTTCGCTCCCCACTCGCTTCAATGAGCCTTGGGCGCACATGACCCTGTCGCCGGTTCACAGGTTTTCCTTCCTCGGACCACTTTTGGTAGGTACTAACCACTGCATACCTGGAACACCCCACAAGACCTGCCATTTTGGAGGTGCTCTGACCCAGTCATCTAAGCATCACAATTTGGCCCTTTGTCAAAGTTGAATGAAGACCAAGCCAAACTTAGGTTTTAAGTCAATAAATTATTTGTTCTGTCATTTCAGTTCATCTGACCTTGATATCTCCCCCAATATTTTTCCATATGATAATCTGTTTTATAGGAGTTACTTGATGATAAATAAAAGGGTGTGGTTGATAAGGTGATTGACAGATTTGGACATGACAGTCAAGTCTCATGAACATGCACACCCTTTCCAGCACACACCTTCCAACACTCCTGGCAGTTCTGTAACAAAGCCATGTCTTGTTCTGCTGTAAACCATTCTAAGAGAGCCTACACATGGAGTTCTTTGCAGTTTTTTCAGTATGTTGCTCATTTTGATGTCTAAGCTAGCTTACTGTGCTGATATTATAACTAGCACACCAGTGTGAGCAAAGTGATGGCATAAACCAGGGCAGCTAGCACTAGCTAAATTTAATAACAATTTATCATTGACTGTATGACCTTAGCTAACACTCGAATTAGCTTGGTAAGGTTAACCAGTCACTCCTTTTTAAACAAACTTCACTGACAGAATGAGCGGAGCATAAAAGTTCGCATTTCTGTATTTAGATGCATAACTTACTGCAGGTATCAGAGCTAGATGAAAATCATGGAGTGCAGTGATTTTTTTTCCCTGAAAATATAGGTTGTGATGAGTGTAAATGTCGACTACTGTTTACCAGTATATTTTCAGTTGGTAACTTGTAATAGCTACCCGTACTTACATTGTTTTGATTAAAAATTATAGATAATGTCAGCAACTCTATATGGCCAAAAGTTTGTGGACACCTGAACATCACACCCATATGTGGGCCTTCCCCAAACTTTTGCCACAAAGCTGGAAGCACACAATTGCATAGAATGTCTTTTTATGATGTAGCATTGCAATTTCCCTTCACTGGCTCTAATGGGCCCGATCATCCAGCATGACAATGCCCCTGTGCACAAAGAAAGGTTGGATTGGAGTCGAAGAACTCCAGTGGCCTGCTCAGAGCCTGACCTCAACCCCACTGAACACCTTTGGGATGAACTGGAACTCCAACTATGCACCAGGCTTATAGGAAAAAAAGAACAGGAATTTTTGGAAAACTCTCCACATGTAAATGCCAGATGTAGACTGTCATACAAAGCCCTAGTAGACCTTAGTTAATTAGCTAGTTAATCTCCCATCACCTTAAAAACAGCTTGCTGAGAAATTCATGAAATATTACCCAGAGAAGTGATCCACTGAGGATCACAGAGATGGTAATCTGTGGAGTTTGGACCCCATTTCTTTTGACCCTGCTGCTAATGACATTGCTCTACCCACAGAACTGGAAACTCAGCTACTTGAACTGTCATCAGACAACAGCTTAAAGTTGCAACATGTCAAAACTGACATAGGCTCTTTTTGGATCACTGTTTCAAAAGAAGCAGAGCAAGGAGGAGTGATGTCCTCAGCTGAGCAGGGAGGCGGAGCAATGTCCTCAGCTGAGCAGGGAGGCGGAGCGATGTCCTCAGAAGAGTAGGAAGGCAGAGCGACGTCCGAAGTGGAGCCAGGCTTAGTAATGTCCGAGGCGAAGCAGGGAGACGGCATGACACCCGTGGTGAGGCCGTGATCTGTAGTGTTGGCTTCTGTGGGGTAGGAAGGCAGAGCGATGTCCTCAGTGGAGCAAGGAGGTGGATCGATGTCCTCAGCAGAGCAAGGGAGCAGGGCGGTGTCCTCAGCGGAGCAAAGGAGCAGGGCAACATCCTCAGCGGAGCAAGGAGGTGGAGCATCATTCTCCGCAGAGCAAGAGGACTATGAGTGAGGCTGTGGCACACACGACAAAAACAACAGCAAAAGCTTGACAGTGAGGTGCAGAAACACTAGAACTTATATAGGGGTGCTAATGAGGGTGAGACAAGATGCAGGTGAGCGTGATTAGGACATGTGCTGTGCTGGGGCTGCTGGGAAGTGTAGTTCAGTGCCCTTTGGTCACTACCATGACAGCTGCATTATCTGATTCTTGAGATGAGAGAGAATCTGGTGATCATGATTGTGTAAACACATTGTCTTTGGGCATTTCTCTAGAAAGTCCAGATTTGAATTTGCTCAGCTCAGGTTTAGCACAAGTCTGGAATGGAATGGAAGGGTCACCTCCCGATAGCTGTATTATTGGGGCAATGGTAGCTCAGCAGTTAAGATGTTGGTCTTCTGCTTCTAAGGTTATGAGTTCAAGTCCTAGTACTGCCAAGCCACCACTGCTGGGTCCTTGAGCAAGGTCCTTAACCCTCAACTGCTCAGTTGTATAATTGAGATAAATGTATGTTGCTCTGGATAAGGTGTCTGCCAAACATAAACTTTCTCTCAGCTCAGGCAGCTGTGTTATAGCCCTGACTAATGCTTTTGTTCTAGGATATTTCTTCACTTCACTATTTATACTGACTAGGGGGTGCCAGTCAGCACTGACTCAGATCAGTTTTTTTTAGTGCAGGAAGTCATAAGAATGCTAGAGGCTTCTAGATAGGTGGAATGGCAAAATCAGACTCTGAAACAACGCTTGATGAAGCTACATCAGAGCAGTGTCTGATATGTAGATGCATTTTAACCTCTCCCTCAGCCAGAGTGTTGTCCCCACTTGTTTCAAGTCCTCCACCATCATTCCTGTCCCCAAAACTGCCCGTCCTGCCTCCCTGAATGACTACCATCCTGTAGCACTCACTTCTATAATGATGAAGTGCTTTGAAAAGCTCGTTAGAAACCACATCTGCTCCCTCCTCCCCAGCTGCCTAGACCCATTACAGTTTGCATACCGGTCCAACAGGTCCACAGATGACACCATCAACTACATCCTACACACTGCCCTCTCTCACCTGGACCAGAGGAAAGGGAACTATGTGCCTATGCTGTTTGTGGATTACAGCTCCGCCTTTAACACCATTGTCCCCTCACACCTCTGCAAAAAGCTCCAGGATCTGGGACTAAACTCCTCCATCTGCCACTGGATCCTGGCCTTCCTGACCAGATGCCCCTAGGTGGTCAGGATGGGAAACCACACCTCCTCCACACTCACCCTCAGCACTGGAGCTCCTCAGGGCTGCATCCTCAGCCCCCTGCTGTACTCCCTCTACACCAGTGACTGCACGGCCACACACTGCTCCAACAGGCTGGTGAAGTTCGCCGATGACACAGTGGTTGTAGGCCTCATCACCAACAATGATGAGAAGGCCTACTTAGAGGAAGAGAATATCCTCTCCACATGGTGTCGGTATAACAATCTCTCCCTGAATGTTACCAAGACTAAGGAGATGATTAGTGACTACGGGAAAAAGCAGATGAGGAACTACAGCCCGCTGTTGATCAATGGGGCCACGGTCGAGAGGGTGAACAGCTTCAAATACCTTGGGGTCCATCTCATAGAAGACCTGTCATGGACTACACACACATACAGCTTGGCGACAAGAGCGCACCAGCGTCTCTACCATCTCCGACGTCTGGCCAGGTTCAGGGTCTCTCACAGGGTGCTGAAGGCTTTCTAAACTGGGGCTGTGGAGAGTCTTCTCACCGGAAACATCATCACCAGGTTTGGAGGCACCATGGCCAAGGACCAGAATGTACTGTCCAGAGTGGTGAGGGCAGCGGAGCATCACATCTCTCCCCTGCATCACATACATCTACAACCAACGATGCAGGACCAGGGCCAGGAGGATCGTAAAAGACGCTCACCACCCCGGGAACAGTCTCTTCTCAGTGCTCCCATCAGGAAAGCGCTACCGGATCCTGAGGACCAACACAGAGAGACTCAGGAGGAGTTTCTACCCTCAGGCAATCCGGCTACTGAATGAGGACACTTGAGAAGTCTGCATATTAAGTACCTCACACACAGACACACATACACAATCAGTTGCACTACGGACAAACAAAAACTCTTGCATCTTTTGCACACTACGTCCTCAAAAAGCTGCTAAGATTCCTCTTTTCAAGCTGCTAAACACTTTCTACATATTTTTACATATAACATCTATAGTTTGTCTAACAGAGTCTATTCTATTTTATTGTTCTATTTTATTCATTATATTCCTTTTATCATATTCGGCTTTTATTATATTCTGTTTTATTATATTCTGTTTATGTATCACAGTTGCACTGTGGGACGAGGCACTAAGGAAAAACATTTCACTACATTAATACATCACATGTATGTAATGTATGTGACAAATAAAGAACCTTGAATTATCTGCTGTACTGTGCAGCATCAGCATTTCACCCACGTGTAATGTGGGCTATCCCATGTCTTTATCCTCAGTGGGACCGCTAATCTTAGATGAGCAGATATGCATCTCACCTCACTATTGAAATATTGCCAGGACCTCACTGACTCTGTAAATTGTGTGTTCTGGAGGGATTTTGTATTTTGAAATGTTACTGGGAGTTGCATTCAGTCAAGCCACATTTAAATGAAGAGTGTACATGCTATTTTAGTTATTTCACCTCTGCTACACTTATGTAGCTTTACTTATGTAGCTTATTGTAGACCATTACTAAGTACTAACACTAAACAGTTCTTAACTATTACAGTTAGTGTTTGAATTTTAAAAACCTCTCATGTAGCCTTTAAACCTGCCGGCCTGTTTTGCGTATCAGTCTTCTGGATTTTCTAGATTTGTAAATAATTTTTAATCTAAGGTCAGTTTTTCAACTTGAGACACAGCTCATGACATAGCAAAATGTACAGTCAGGCCAAGGGAAGAAAGTTTTAAAGAGAAACAGAGTCTGTTTAACATTGCTGTGCATGATATCACTTAACATTGTATAGTTTGACTTAGAAACCAGATGGACAGAGATGTTTTGGCTCTGATGTGCCATCTAGTGAACATCCCTTTTATAACTTCTGGATACGCAGTGAGTGTGTGAACAATGCCACTCACGTGGCCACTGCTTCTGCACACTTACGCAAAGTCATGCATCGAGTACAAACCAGGCTCCTCTGCTTCTTGTAAGGCCATATGACATCACTGCAGCCTTGATTAATTTCCTAAAACAATACCTCCCTTTAAACTGGGTAAACCAGTGCAAGTATTATTCCTTTGGTTTTTAGTCACTTACACTCCCCTCTGAAAGTATTAGGCAAGGCCAATTCTTTTTTTTTTTTTTTTTGCTCTACCAAAGTAATGGAAAGGCCAAAGTGTGGAGAAAGAAAGGATCTGCTCATTATCCAAAACATACAAGCTCACTGGTCAAACACAGTGGAGGTAGTGTCATGGCATGAGCTTGCATGGCTGCTTCTTGAACAGGCTCACTAGTCTTACTGACGATGTAACTGATAATATCAGCAGAATGAATTCAGAAGTCTACAGAAATAGTCTGTCTTCCAATTTATAGAGAAATGCACCCAATCTAATTGGGAGGAACTTCATCATGCAGCAAGACAATGACCCAAAACACACCGCCAAAACAACAAAGGACTTAGGGAGAAGAAGTGGAATGTATTAGACTGGCCAAGTCAATCACCAGACCTTAAACCAATTGAGCATGCATTTCACCTCCTGAAGAGGAGACTGAAGGGAGAAACCCCCCAAAACAAACAACTGAAAGGATGTGCAGTACAAGCCTGGAAAAGAAAAATGCAAGTTTGGTGATGTAATTTGGTTGCTGACTTGATGCAGTTATTGCAAGCAAGGGATATGCAACTAAATATTAAATGTTATTTACTTTAATTTAGTTTAAGACTATCCGTTCCAATACTTTTACTCACCAAAAAATTGGTTTGTCTGCCACCAAAGGTGCCATGTTCAAAGTTTTTAATAAGTCTATGTGTAAATCACTGAATTAGATAACTTAATGTCACAAGGGAGACTGTCTAAAGTGTAGGGGCATGAAGAGCAAATACAAAGTCCCCCTTTCATTTTAACTTTGTCCTTGGTAGCAAGTAGCCCTTGGTTGGAAGACCTACATCTTCTTGAGATCTTACATTATTACATGGGGTCAACAATTCAGAAATATATTTGGGAGCTTCTCCATGTAATGCTTAGTACTCTAGCACAAGCAATTTAAAATAAAAAAAAGAAATAGAAAAAAAATAAAAACAGGAAATAAAACGTTTCTGGTTTCAAATTGTTTGCTGAGAGTTTCTTGCCTGTATTGGCATTTAAACTATACCGTTTTTCTTTTACATCAATAATTTTGCGTTTTCTTTTGTTGTATTTTTCACTTTCCCCTTCTGCCGCATTTTCATTTTCTTGAAGTACGCTTTTGTTTTTTCATTTAAAGACAACAAGTGGAGGTCATGTCAGATCTGCCTATAATCATCTCCATAAGGCTTTCACTAAGGTATGTTTAATATGGCAAACATACTTACATGCATTTAACATACAAACATACATTCTGGGAGCCAGAGCACCGGACATAGCCAGTAATCTTAGGGTCTTAGGCAAGCATAGGTTTTCGAAGATAGTTATTCAACTAGGAGCTAAACACCTTCGTCAGTCAGAGGTTACGAAGAGTAACATTGCAGAGGTGTGTAAATTAGCAAAGGCGATGTCCGATGCAGTAATATGCTCTGGCCCCATCCCAACGTGGCGTGGCAATGTAACATATGGTCGCTATGTGTGCTTTTATTGATAATTGGAGTACTTTTGAGGGCAAGGTTGGCCTGTTAGGACAGGGCGGTATCCATCTCATTTCTTGCAACATAGCTCATAGTCCTAGAACAGGCCTAAATCAGTGACAATCCAGAGCTATCCAGAGATATGTTTCATTATTACTATTTATTATTTATTACTATTATTGTTATTTCAGGGAACCTGTGTAATACCACTATCGACATCTGTGCTAAGGGATGAGAGTCAGTGGGAGAGCCCCCAAACCTTCAACCCAGCCCACTTCCTTGATGAAATTGGAAATTTTCTTAAGAAAGATGCCTTTATGCCATTTTCTGCAGGTATCACAATAAAGAAAGATCTTTATTCATATAGTGGATGAACAAAAAATGATGTTTCCTTTCCCAATTTTCTATTGCTATTCTCACTCAGGGCACAGGGTGTGTCTGGGAGAAAGTCTGGCCAAGATGGAGCTCTTCCTATTTTTCACCTCCTTACTGCAGAACTTCTGTTTCAGTCCTCCACCAAGGGTGTCTGACCTCACACCAGCTGTGGGCTTCATATTGAACGCCTCTCCTCACAAGCTGTGTGCTTTACCCAGGACCTGACTGCTGCAAGTAATGTACCTCTCAAACATATTGATTAAGACCATACTTATGCAATATACTTTCAAACATATTACAAATAATCTAAAACATGTCGTAGCAGTTGGGAGTGTGGTATAGCAGGTGCCTGCAGTTTTAGGGTGGTATTTGGGGGATGAGCTGCTGGTGTAACAATTGGCATTGCTCACATGAGCCCTGTTGTCCCCATATATTAAGGTGATCTCTTTCTCTCTATCTACCTGAGCAGTGAGCTGAGCATGTGTATATGTGGCTGTGAGCAAAACTGATCTAATGTGCTGGAAAGCTGCCAAGCATATTTGTGTTGAAAAGTTTATATTTTTTGGCTACCATGCCACAGGCACAAGCCTAAATAAAAAACTGACATGCAGTCTTACCTTGGGTCTGCTGTCTTTCTTATCAGTGTACAGAAGACATTGTTACTCATAGGTCATTTACCCCAGTCCTGGAGGCCCACTGTCTGTAAGGTTTATGTTTTGCCTGCTTCCAAATATGTAATACATATTTCAATACATCTTGTGTAGATTTGGGAATGTCATCAATATATTACAACATATTTTCTATAATTGTACTACAGACAGTTTTACACACACAAAGTAACTTGCGTCAGTAGTGACGCAGTGGGTAATGTCAATAGCAACTCAAAGCTCCCCCAGTTTGATCCTGAGCTTGGGTTACTGTCTGTGCAGAGGTGTGCATGTTCTGCCCATGTTAGCCGGTGTCCTTGTACTGTCCAAAAGCATGTAGGTAGGTGGATTGTCTATAATAAATTGCCCCTAGGTGTGAGTGTGTGAATGTGTGTGTGCATGGTGCTCTTGGGTGGACTGCCATCCAGGGTAAATTCTTCCACCTTGCTTCCAGAATTCCTGGGATAGGCTCTGGATTCGCTGCCTGACCAGGATCTATGTAAATGAATGAAAAAACTTAGCTCAAGAGAAATCAATGTTAAGTTGTCATACATTATTTACTCTGTGTGACATATGTTTGAGGCTAACTGAGAAAATATTAAGTAATTACAATAGATCATTGGATCGCCATTATGCATACAGAGAAGCACACATTTCCCAATTTAAATGGTGCTGGTGTAATAAAGAATTGAAAAGCAATAAGGGCTTATGCATAGCAGATGTTGTAGGGTGCAAAAGTGGCACCACTGAGATAGAACACAATTCAGTTTAGTGTCTGTACTATGTTGTTTATTGTGGTTCTCAGAGTCCGTGAGGTAGAGACCACTGGAACCAGAGTGTAGACAGGAGATACGGCTGTTCAGACAGTGGGTCCACCTCTCCCCCACCAATAGTGGTCATGGACACTCCCCTACTTTATGTGGGGAGCATGCATGCTGACAGCCATATGACAAGTGAAAAAACTTAAGATGACCCAAACAACAACTCAAAGTGATATGTACATTCTTATTAATTAACATGTAAAACATGCTAAATTGAAGTCGTATAATTTTCGCAAGTATATTGATTTTACTGTTGTCAGAAAAAGATTTTGAGCCATGACTGAGCTACCTTTTGCTAGCTAGCTGACATTAGCTAATCTATCATGTTTATCACATGACATGGCTTTGCTATAGAACTGTCAAAGTTGCCAACACTGTACATCTTTGGTACAAAGTTTGAAAGATTTCAAATGAAGTTTGGGTTATATTCTCAGTAGAGCTTCAGAAGTGTGTTGGAAAGTGTGTGTCTGTGTGTGTGTGTGTGTGTGTGTGTTTTCCTGAGAATAGACTGTCATTTCTGCCCAAAACTGTCACCTCATCACCACACCCTTTTAATTATCATGAAATAACTACTATAAAACACATTTATTGTAAGGAAAAATATTGTGATATAGAGATATCAAGGTCAATTGAACTTTTCAAAATGACAGAACATTATTCCTGAAAATAATTTGTGGAGAACTTTGGATCGTTTTCTATTCACTAACACAGGAATGGGTGGGGATAGAAATTGTAATATAAAGCCAGCCACAAGAGGGCCTCAGAGACATTTTGTTTTCACTCTAAACCCTTGTTAAGACATCCACCAATAGTCTTTGGGTGGCCAGAACTTAGTAATGCATGGGAATAAGATGCCACTATGTGGGCATGACTGTGAGGTCATTAAGTCATGGGAATGAGATAATTAAGTTGTGGCCAAATCATAATAAGGCGTGATCTAAGGTGTGATGTGTCCCAAACTGGAGTGCGCATATTTTCAGTGTTTGGAGAAAAAGCTGCCACTCATTTCCTGTCAGCACTAGAAACGTTTACAAGCACACTTTCTTATTAATTACCGTCCATAACATCTTTTTCCTATAATACAATGGTAAATTTGTATAAGCCTAATTAAAACAATTTCAATTTTAAAACATTCAATTGTTCAGTTAAAACAATTTTATGTAAATATAACACCAAATTGAACAACTCAGTTCTATAATTTACAAAAATTAGAAAAAATAGACAATATACTATCTACTCTATTGTGCTATAATAAGAATTTATAGAGAAATCTTATTGAAAATTTTCAGAATTATCTGAACTGGATTAATATTAAAGAAACTCTTACTCTTCTTTTGGGGTTTGTCACCTTACCCAGCTTTATATTCCATACAACACATTGCTCAACTGATTCAGGATTATTTTATGCAGGTGCACTGTACACCCTATCACAGCATATTAATAAATATTATAAAGATGAGGATGGGTTCCCTTTTGAGTCTGGTTCCTCTCAGTGTTTCTTCCTTATATCACCTCAGTGGATTTTTTCCTTGCCACTGTCAACTCTGGCTCAGTCATTAGGGATAAATTTAAAATTTATATCTGGAATTTATATATTTCCTTAAAGCTGCTTTGTGACAATGTCCATTGTTAAATGCTCTATTGTCATGGGCACCAGGTACAATTCCTCCCCAGACCACCAGAGTGCACCCTCACTCACTTTTTGAATCTCTTCTTTTGTTGTCTGCTCCATTTCCTTCCTTGACTGTGCACACCTGTTTTGTATTTTCCTATTAGTCACCCTATTTAAGTTTCACATTTTCCCCCTTTGGTTGTTTGTCTGTGTTTTGGTTACTGGTTGCATTGTGAATAGCCTTTCTTTTCAAGTTCAAATTTTCTTTGCCTTGCTGTGAATAGCATTACCCTAGCCCTTTGTTGTTCTAGTTTTTTTTTTTTTTTTTTTTTAGTTCTTTCCCAGTCCTTGCTTGTTTCTTAGTTGCTTTTTTTTGTTTGTTAAAGAGATTCTACATTTGCATCCACCTTCCTGGACTCACCTTGGGCCTCACATGACAGTTATACAAATAAAATTGAATTGAATAAACCTATCAATTTACCTGCTCTTGCAGATAAAAATGTGTCCAGACAAGCACAATAAATGGCCTCTGGAGCTAGTCAAGAGGAACCTTCTTCTATTAAATGCCATTCAATGCATGATATGGCAACCTCCAAGGTGACAGTAGGAGAAGTGTCACTTGAGGATGTTTGTGAAGCTGCAACAAGTAGGTCATCTAAAGTCATCAGATTTCAAAGATTGAATGTGGAGTAGCTCCAGAAGAATTGTGCCTACATGCAAGGTTGTACTCATGTGGCCTGTTTGTGTTAGAAAAAAATGTCAGTAAAAAGATTTTAAACAAAAAACATTTTAGCTTTACTTTTTTCAGAAATATATTTTTTAACAGTTCAACATTCACATTTTACTTGGTAAAATTCCCTTTAGCATGAAGGTAAATTCACTTTCACTTTAAATTCACAGAGTCACATTAAGTATACTAATGTGTAGGGTCAGGCAAACCCCAACAACAAACTCCAGTCCCCAGCATGCAACGTGGCCTACAAACATGGCCACTCCAGACTCCACTTCCCAGAACACTAACACACTGCCTCATTCTCAATCACTGGACTTCTGGTTATGCACACCTGTACACAATCACAAGCACCCTTTATAAGAGACTTTCATTCACTTACAGTTTGTGAAGTATACACTCAGTTTACCTTTGTTCTCTGACATTACCAAGCCTGTTATCTCTGCTGTTGATTTCCTTGTCTGACCTTTGCTCTTATTCCTTGTTTTCTGTGTTTTGCCTTATCTAGTTTATCCTGTTTGCTGGTAGCCTGACCTAAGCCTGTTTTTGACATTGCCTTTGCCTAGTGTTTTGGACTGTTTGCATAGACTCTAATAAAGCTGTCCAGCCGTGAACAGGAGCATCAGCCCCAGCTCGCAGAAAGTGATTCCAGTTCCAGTCTCTCTCTCACCAGGATTATTCTCTGTTTTGAAAGCACTGATCGACCCAGGGGCAGTGAGGAACTTCATCAATAAAGACACCTTGACCCGTCTCAACATCCCCACTCAACCACTGCCATGCCCACTGAAGATCCAGGCCATCGTTGGGGGACCCATCAGGGGAGGCACCACCACCCACAGTACCCAGCCCCTCCCCCTTTGGGTCAGTGCGCTCAACCATGAACACATCATGCTGCTGGTCACCATTTCACACAAACATCTGGTGGTCCTGGGCCTGCCGTGGATGGAGCTACACAATCCCAAAATATCCTGGTCAGATAAACAACTCACCCACTGGTTTCACTTGTAGGAGATTGTAAGCGAACGAGCAAGAAAGAAAAACAAGAACACCATAAAACAACGAAGCCCCACTCACAGACTTTGTGGAGCCGAGTGAATTACCGCCTGCCTAACTTCAGCTATCCTGTGAACAACAGAGCAAACATTAGAACATCCCTGACCAGAGGATGAACCATCTCAGCCAAGAGGAACCCTGTCAAACCTTTTGATTTAGGCCATTGGCCAACACTGGAAGGCTGATCAACAGGATGACACCCAAGGACCCTAAGCCATAAATCTGATAACCAAAAGGGGGGGTGACTCACCCAGGGAGGCCTCAAGAATGAATCAACACAGGCTAGTCTTCTGGAATGAGACCTTTGTTCTTTCCCCCAGGAATACAATTATCACCATGATCTCACCACCAGTCGCACATTCTACAGAACCCAGCTTTAACAGACTGCATAAGATTACTTTACGTCTCCTGGAAGAACAAGGACCTTTAAAATTTAATATACCATAGTTTGAAAACTCGTTGACTTTTTAATGTCATGCCTTATATGTATCATGTCTGTAGCCACTAGGTCATTATGATGCTCTTGATCATTTAACAGATTTTATAGTGTTAATGAGTGTATCAATAACTGCATGTATGTGATGTTTGGTATGTGTGTGAACGTTGTGTAATCTCCTAAGAGTTGGGATAAAGTAAATTGGAGTACAATGTGTTACATCCATGTTACAGAATTCATAGCCAAAGTTCTAACTTTACCTTGTGGAAAGTTAGAAAAAGCACATAACTCAGAGACCAGTATGCTAATTAGTGTCAGAGGAGGAGAATGCAGTTTACACCCTGCCCCAAGATTCTGCTGACTGGAGCAAGCACTTTGGGGTCAGCCCAGCTGGAAAGGGTTAAAACCCCCTGACACAAAGGAAACTCTGAGTCTCATCTACCAACATCTCCACAAGAAGTCTCTTTTGACAACTCTGAGTCTCATCCAACACATCTGCAAGAGGTCTCTTTTAATATCTTCAGAGCTCTCGTCACCAAACTACTCCAGGAGAGTTCTCTTCAACTAACAGCTCAAGAGAGTCTCCATCCACACCTGTGGGAAGTCTCTTCAACCAACATCTGCAGGACTCTCTTCCAACAAGTCACCAGGAGTTCTCATCAACCAAGAGCTTCAGAATTCCTCGCCCCTCGACATCACGAGAAGATCACGCTCGCTCTGAGACTCCGCATCCAGCCTGGTTTCTGCAAAGCCTACAACTCTCGCCTTTGCACCGCTGTGAACCACTCATCAAAGTTTTGCAACCCGCCTATGAGACTCCACCAGGTTCGTGCCTCACTCTGTTTGTCTCTCATTGGTCTTTTGAGACGCTACATAAGGCCAACCAGACCGCCGACCAATCAACATTGCCGGAAAACCCCTCCAAACAATGAGGCAACGAGGGAATCCCTGGTAACACAAACGCAAGTAGAGTACCTCCAGATTCTACCTGAACTGGTGCATTTAATATAAGTTTAAAGCCCTTCTAAACGAAGTGAAGGTTGAATGAATAAGTTGATGGTTCATTCAGGTCATGGTCTGAGGAACAGCGTACAGTCTTACAAGCTTGGGATTTAATTCACTCTCTGTTCAAAGCCATTTTCACCCGTTTATGTGTGTGTGCATACATGCATGTGTTTGTTAGATTAGTTTCTGTGTCTTAGAATAGTCTTGTTTGATTTTTAAAGGCAAGTATCTTGTATCTCTGTGCTTATAATTTTCTGTCTTAAACTGCCGATCTTGTTACTGTGCTCTTAATGTAGTGTTTCACTATATTTAGGATATTATTGCCGGTGGCCACGAAGGTAAATATCCCATGCACAATTAATAAATATACTAATTTCAACTTATTGCTGGACGAATAGTTGTTCAGCTATTAAAATATTAAGTTTGCAAAATTTCCCCTTCTGAGCTGATCTGCTAATCTCCTACATATTTTGCTGGAGAATGCGGGCAGCTTAACCTAAACAGCTAATTTCCTACACAATACTGCCTGAATCACTGTTTCCAAACACCTGAGCTCACCATAGCATCCACCACCATAGAAAGCCCTGAGAACTACACCTTGTTTACAGTTCCCCCCGGGAAACCAAGGCGGGGAACTGTAGGGAACAGCAATAAGTTGAAATTAGTAAGACCAGCAGGCTACCCCTACATCGTCCCTACGATTGCGCCACAGAGCTGCTACCTGGAACCACTTGCCCTCGCAGCCGAGTTTACCCCCTGTCCAAGGCCGAGTGGCAGGCGATGGAGGAGTACATTCAGGAGGCACTCCAGGAGGGGTACATCAGACCATCCACATCCCCCGCATCGGCTGGGTTTTTCACGTGAAACCACAGTTGAAACCACATGAAAGAATGCGCTTTCTTAAAACACATCTGGTGTTCTGTTAGTCTATTCCCCCTCATTCAAGACTTATGTCCATCAGGTTCTCCAGTGCCTCCTGCAACACCAGCTGTACATGAAGGGTGAGAAAAGTGTGAATTCCACCAACGCATCATTTCGTTCCTGGGCTATGTGATCAGCCCCGATGCAATGACCATCGACCGGTCCAAGGTGGACACGGTCATCGACTGGCCTACGCCCCAGTTGTTAAAGGACTTATAACAATTCCTTGGCTTTGCGAACTTTTATCAACGCTTCATTAGGGGCTTCAGCCCCATTACTGACCCCCTCACGTCTGCTACGAGGAAGTCCCAAGCACCTGGCCTGGAACCCCACAGCACCAGCTTTAAGTATATACTAGAGATTGTTTCAACAGACTTTGCAAAAACTTACAAAATGTATTTCTTTAATTAAACAAAATTTTAACTAAAAGTATATTCCACAGTAAGTTATATATTACAATTTTATTTTATTTATGTGTTATCAACTATCCAAATTTATCTGCAAACGCTTGATCAAAAATTAGAATGATATATTTTTTAGCATATTTAATTACATAAATTGTAAGTATATTTACAAGTTTCATAACATTCTGAATATAATTAAGGGTGTTTTAGTAAATTAGGTCTTAAGAGTACATGTGTGATGCACGGCTAACTGCACACAGCTTGTGAGGAGAGGGGCTCAATGTAAGGCCCACAGCTGGAGTGAGGTCCAGCTGATCCTCAGACACCCCTGGTGGAGGAGTGAAACGGAAGTGCTGCATTAAGGAGGTAAAGAAGAGGAAGAGCTCCATCCTGGCCAGACTCTCTCCCAGACACACCCTGCGCCCTGAACACAGAGAAGAAGCTTTGAAACCAACTGAATTTATAGAGTAACACATTCACCAGAAAAAAAGCATTTGAAACTACCTGCAGAAAAAGGCATGAAGGCATCTTTCTTAATAAATCTGCCTTGCTCATCAAGGAAATGTGCTGGGTTAAAGGTATGTGGGCTCTCCCATTGACTCTCATCCCTCAACACAGATGTCAGGAGAGGAAACACACAGGTACCCTGCAGAGAACAAAAGCTTTACATGTCTATCTATATATAATTATAGAAAGGTGACTAATATTATAGATCTGAAGTTTTAGCCCTAATTAAATTTTGCTAAAAGATAACACTATGCCCTACATAAATTATTAACAATAATTTATACTTAAAACCACAGATTAACCTTCTTGATGATGAAGCCTTGGAATTTAACATCACAACTAGTGGTGTGGGGGAGACTCATGGGTACTATGTTAGCTAGTCTCTGAGTTTCATGGATCACTGCATCTGTGTAAGGCAAATTCTTTCTGTCCTCCACCAGTGGCTGACGACCTCCAATGACTCTATCAATCTCTTCCTGGACGTGGTCTAAAACCAAGAAAATCCATAGACTTAACTTTACAGGAAAACGGAGGCATTTAAAACTGTCACTACATATAAACAGAAACAAAAGTTGTGCACCAAAATCATGTCAAACATTCTGCTGTGGGACAATGTTTGCAAGTTTAAACATTTGCTACTGCATGTGAACTCTTACCCTGAACTTGAGGATACTTGGCCATTAGCAGAAGGCACCACCGCAGTGTTGTGCTAGTCGTGTCAGTACCAGCAGCAAACAGGTTGGAAACTGTTATAATGAGATTCTGTTCATGAAACAAAGTGTCTTCATCTCCAACTGTCTGTCCAACAAAAACAACATATGTACCCATTAGCCAGTGTGACAGTCATTAAATTTTATCTTATTAGAGCACACTCTTTACTGATCAACACAATGTTCTATGCAGCAATGCCACCTGGATCTAAAATACAGTAGGTTTCATTTAGTCTGTTTTGTCATACATACTTATATTACTGCACTACTACTACTACTACTAGAGCAAAGACGAGAGTGATATTCTTTCCTTTTTTTAAAGATTTTATTTATATTCTTGGGGTGCATGCATACAGTGCCAAACACTACTGTTTTTAAGCAAAAATATGCTTTTGGAAATCAGAAACACAACACTTAAAAATTCTGCCTTGTGTTGAGGTCTGAAGAAGCCAACAATGTAGTTATCACTTTCTGCCCATATGCTGAAACCTGCATTTTGGACAAAGTGGCAACGATTTATTCTATAGTGTCTGAAAAATGCAGGTTCATGCTTTTTGCAGTATGCAGCACACCAAAGGGGTCTCTCATGTCTGTTGTAGCATTTGCAGCATTAAAAAAGGCATTAGTCCACCACGACCTCATAAAAAAATTATCTAAAACAATCTGTGTGATTTAGAAGTGTGCACAAGCTATTTTATAAAGCAATCTAGTGAATTTCTGTAAAAGTAAAATTCCAGAAAAGGTTGTTTCTTTTTTTTTTTTTACATCAGTATACTGCAGCCTCTAAAATTCAACATGTAATTTTAAAGCATTATAAATATCCTATTACCTTCAAACAGGATGAGGACATTTGTCATTGCACTATTTTGCTTTTAAAAACCTACTTTTGGAAAAAAATATATATAGATGTTTCTCAGTTATAGAAACCCCATACACTGCACCCTACAATCACATATCGCTCTCATGCCTGCTCACCTAAAACACTCTGGATAATCTATGTACCCTGAAATAAAGCAAATTTAAAATTTTTTACATATTCAAAATTTCTGTATACAGCACAAGAAAGATATACCTCTATATTCTTTTTGCGTATAAGAAAAGAGTCAATCAAGCCTCTGGTTTCCTCAGGATTTAGTGTCTCCTCCAAATTGTCCACAAGCTCCTTTATTTCCTTTAGGTTTTGCTCACGGTTTTTCATTATGAGCTTATAGTCCTTTAGCCAGCATCCAAGCCAGGGAAACATATTATAGATCTACAAGTAGATACAAATACATACCTTCATATTCAGAACTACTTTATGCCTCCAACATTAACCATTTTATATAGGATCACAGTACACATATATGCTTCTGGCATATTTAAAAAAAATCTGTGCTATGACTTGACTTTTATAATGTTGATTGTTAAGATGAGCACAGTACCTGAATAGAAGGTGAACCACTAATCTTGATGTTCTCGTTGGTCCGTTTAACCATTTCTTTGAACTGAGGGTCACTGTATTGAAACCTGCTTCCATACACAATGGCTGAGATGACATTGGAGGTGGCATAATTTAATGGCTGGGAAGTATCAAATGGTTTCCCTGTAAAGTAGTAAGCAACAATTAATATTCCAAACATTTCCTTTGTGGAAATGCTATTTAAACTTATACTATGTACACATTCTCTATAAAAATGTTAAGGGAAAATGTAAGTAAAGTTACTAAACTAAACTTAAATTTACTAATAGTTACTACTGCAATACAATTGTCTTTTAAAAAAAACAAAAACAACAAAAAAAAAAAAACACAGTGTCCCTTTTTCATCAAAGTTGCATAAAAAACAGAATTAAGTGTAAAGCATGACATACAAACAGAAAGGGGAGAATATAAAATTTCAGGGATGATGAGTTAGAAGTGTTTGTCTGAGGCTGCTAAAAATGTTCTTTTGGTATCTTTGAAAATGGCATAAAGGTGCATACAAAATGAAAACCTGAAATGAAATAAAACCGTTTGGTTTTTGTTTGTTTTTTTTAACAAAGGAAAGTGTGGTCCAACAGTTTTGTCTTTAGCAATTCTTTGTTTTTCCTGAAGTTAATGGTATCATAGGAGTATATAAACAATTATGAGAGTGTTTAAGGCCAAAATCCGTTACAAATTTGAAATGGTTTCCAACCTTGCCAGTGGGTAGTTACGTAAACTGTACTTATAGCTCAGTTTTTATTCATGTTAGAATTTGAATAGGTCAGATTTAACAGAAGTCTGTTTACTTAAAGCTTTTGATATAAATATATGGTCAGGTCCATAAATATTTGGGCAATGACAAATTTGTTGTTATTTGAGCTGTCTACTACAGTATATTGGAGGTGAAATTACATGTAAATTTAATTAATTTAATTAATTTAATTAATTAAAGAAGTTTTTTCTTCTGTCATCCACCACAGTTTCCATGGTCTTCTGGGCCTTTTGGTGTTCCTGAGCTCACCAGTGGGTTCTTTCTTTTTAAGAATGTATCAAGTAGCTGATTTGGCCACGCTTAACGTTTTTGCTATCTCTTCGATAGGTTTGTTTTGATTTTTCAGCCTAATGATGGCTTGCTTCACTGACAGTCACAGCAACAGATTCTAAATGCAAATGCCACAATCAACTCTAGACCTTTTATCTGCTTACTTGTAAGTGAAACAATTAAGGAATAATACACACCTGACCATGGAACAGATGAGCAGCCAACTGTCCAATTACTTTTGGTCCACTAAAAAGTGCTGTAATTCCTTGACTGTTCACCCAATTTGAATGTAAAAATTAAATCTGTAAGTTCATTGTTTAATTTCAACTCCAATATACTGTGGTAGACAGCTAAAATTACAATGTCTTTGTCAATATCCAAATATTTATGGACCTGACTATAGATGGGCCAGAATGTTTCCATTCTGAACAAATAAACAAAACTTTATTTTATACAAATAAAACACTGCATCCAGTTCAGCTTTTCATGAAGTCATTTGTTACAAATGCACCTATTACTGAATTGTAGGACTAATGAGCTGACAATGATCCACATCTTGTTATCACTGGTAAGGATACTCACATTGATTTTGCTGCAAATCATGGATTTATTTACACACATACAGGTTTGAATTTCATTTTACAGATAATCCAAAGATAAAACCTGATGAATAAGAAAAACAGCAACTTTGATGAATAATGGCCATAATGCTGATAAAACTAAAACACACTGTCTTTGATTATACGGTCTAAAATAGTTACATATTAATTCTGTATTTGCTGTTGTTAATTCAATACAATTTTAATATTGAATTCTAGGTTTAATTACTTAAAGAAAATAATAATAAAAAAGTGAAATAGTGACTACATTTTGACTGTATATTAATGTCATTTTATTGTAATAAGATTTTACCCCGAAATTCTTCAAACACTTTCCTCAAATAGTGTGTTTCTTCAATGATTTTCTCCTCACTCCCTTTTTTGCCCATCCCAAAGTCTCGAAGGGTGCTGAGGGAAAATCGCCTCATTTCTTTCCAGGTTTCACCATTGCTAAACAGAATTCCTGAAGTTGAAAGAGAAGTTAATAAACAGAAAACCTGAAATTCTGAAGTTCTGAAGAAGCTCTTCTAATGGTAAATATCCTGATAAATCAGGAATGAGAAAGAGAATGAGTGTTCATATACTCGATACTGGAATGATAATCAGCATTCACCCACCTCCTCTGCAATTAAATGGGAAACTTTTAAGGCCACCTCAAGAGGCCATCTTATTGTCTATGCATCATTACAGGTAAAAATACAGGCACAAAAAGGAAAGACCTAGAGGCTGAGGTTGTTCATTTAGAACAACAAAGTAATCATACACCAACTCAAACCAATTGGAACTTATTAACAAATACAAAATTAATACTGCATTTAAAACATACAAATCATACAAAAAATCTATTCCTTAGAAAACAGAAATATGAATTTGGAATATCTCTTAGAATATCAGTAGAAATCAATGCAAAATGAAAGATATATTAAGGCAATAAAACTGTTATTTGGTGCCATTACATATGACCCTCTTTTGTTTTATAAAAATCTTGGAATATGTTATTAATCACTTTACACCTCTAAATGTTCTGGTTCAGATGATGACATATCGTCTTATTTGGCGGAGGTTTCCCTACCAACTATTTCAGAGGTGGATCACAATATTTTGAATGCCCCTTTTACCCCTGATGAGGTGTGGGAGGCTATTAAATCAATGCCTTCTGGTTAATCACCAGGCCAGGATGGATATTGAACTTTAAAAAGCATTCTGGCCTGAACTAAGTCCCATATTCATGCCTGTTATCAATGATGTGTCAAAATACAACATAATTCGTGAGACATGAAAAATGGCTTCTGTCAACTTGGTTTTAAGAAAGGAATAAAATCCACTGGATTGTTCTTCATACTGGTGATCAGTTTACTCACTGTAGATTTTAAGATTATTGTGAAAACACTGACCTATAAATATTTGGGCATTGACAAAGTTGCTGTTATTTTAGCTATCTACCAAAGTATATTGGAGGTGAAATTATGTTTAAATGTATTTAATTTAAGGATATTTATTTAATGAATTCATTTAAAGGTATCGGGTAAACAGCGTAGAGCACTTTTATGAGTAATTCAACAAATTAACACATTATATATCCATAGATTTCACATTGTTATTGTAACCCTGTAAACCTAAGGTTAGGGTTATTTACCCTACTTTTACTGCAATACTTTTACTTTACTTACTTTTACATTACTAAATTAGATATAGTATTATTTTTAATTATTTATTTACTCTATTTTTACTACTGCTTATTATATATTTTTAATATTTTGTACTGTTTACTTTTGTACTGTTATTTTCGTCCTTCACTACTATAATTTATTTCATTATCATTTGCCTATTTTATTATTGACTATATTTTCTTTCTTTATTTCTATTTTTACTTAACACTTTAGGCACA
>CM040466.1:16767820-16784688 GCA_022758105.1 Pangasianodon gigas
TTCAAGGCAGTTGCCAATCTTCCCAGGAGTGAGGATCCCAGCAAATTCAGTCCAAGGTCAGACCATTTAATGCTCAGAGATATAAAGGAAAAACCCAAGAGCTACATCATGTGACCTACAGGCCTCTGAAAACACATTAAATGTGTTTGCACTATTTAGACACGTTAAATTAAAGCACTATCAGAAAAAGGCTAAACAAGTATGGCTTTCTTGGAAGGGTGGCTAGAAAAAAGCCTTGTCTCTCCAAAAAAGAATATGGCAGCATGACTTGCATGACTTTCTGACTTGCAAAATTGCATCTGAACAAACCACAAATGTTCTGGAACAATATCCTTTGGACTGAAGAGATCAAAAACCAAACACAAATATGAGGCAAATATTTGAGACAAATATGAGGCCATCTGTCCAGCAGCTTAAGCTGGGCTGAAATTATGTCATGCAGCAGGACAATGATTCCAAACACACTAGAAAATAAATCAAGGTGTTGGAAGGGCCATGTCAAAGTCCAGCAATGCTGTAAAAAAGTCTCAAAAAGGCCAAGATTTCTCCAAAACAATGAGAGACTGAAACTCCTACAGGAAATGTTTATTTCAAGTTATTGTTGCTAAAGGTGGTTCTATGTGTTACTGAATTATAGGTGTCCTTATATTTTACACCTGGTTTCTGAATGTTGGTTTACTTTTTGGAAGAAAAAAAAAACAACAACTACATATTGAAATTGGTTGTGTGTTTTTGTTGTCACCTAAGGTTATTTGTTTGTAGAAGTTGGGAAGGACCACACAATTGTAAATAAAGGCCCTGATAAATAAAAGCAGAATTGAGGGAGGTGTACTTTCTTTTTTCGCCATGACTGTATATGGACTGAAAGATACACCCACATTCCTGTATATGGGCTTTAACACACCCCCGCTCAGAGCTGTTTTTATTTTATCCATGAAATGCCCATAAATTGTCTAATGTTTTCATCTTAATGTGAACAGTGTTGCTGTAGGGTTTTCACCATGCTTTCTGAATTTATGAAATTAGCATAAATGCATCTTATCAAAGACACTTAATAGTATACTCAACCAATTTTAGTGAACAAACTGACACAAATAAATGAATAAAACAAAGAAAATTAATGCATTTACCTAAACTAAAACATTTAAATTAAATTTATTTACAATATAAGTAAATTAAATTTAGATTGTTCAGTGAAGAATAGTGTTGACTTTCTTACCATGTCCTTCGCTCATGTCAAAGAAAATAGGAGTGATATCTCTGTTTCCAAATTCCTCTGCATAATTTACAAGTGCTTGTTTGACAGTTTGATATCCTGCTAACACAACTACTTTCTTAGGCCCAAGATACACAGTGAATATTGATCCATATTTCTTTGACATCTGAAAAAAGGAAACAAAAAGTAAAAGTCAGTTTGAATGTTTTTTGGTTTTAGAAGACAAGGCAAATTAAATTTTTGGATTGTTATATAAATAGTTATATATATATATATATATATATATAATTTGTTGATTATCTTTAGCTAAGGCAGTTAGAGCTCATCTTCTTGCACATTCAGCTGCCCAGTGCTGTTGCATGGGCCACAGTTAAAAAAAAAAAAAGAAAGGAAAAAAAGAAAAAAAAACACTAAGCATCAACTGGTCTATAATAAACGCATTCTCTACAATAACCTCCAGAGGTGGTGAGAATCATATGCATACCACATAAGTGAAAGGATGTGGAAACTTGTGACAAAGACTTGAATAAAAAAAAAATAGTAAATTTGAAATTTAAAAGCCATTGGATTCTTAATAATGAAAATTAAGGACACTTGAATTCATAATATTGAAATATATTAGGTTGAAAAACCACACATCTGTATTTATTTATTTTTTTTTTCGAATTACCCTTCTCGAAATTCTAATTAGTTGTGTGTGTGTTCAGAGATTCACATTTTAAAATTCAGGTTTTAGAAAAATCAAGTGTCTATATTCAAATATTTTTGGAGGCATTTTTCTAAAAGCTAAAAGCTCTGTCTCCTATGGTGTGGAAGCGAGAGGACAGGACAACAAGCAGCTCAGTGTCAGAGGATGCAAGTGTGTGCAGGCATGTATAGGAGAAGGAGGCAAGATTAGTAGGTGGGGCCAAGACAATGCAGAGACTTAAAGACCAGAAGAAGTATCTTGTACTGTATACAGAAAGGAACAGGGAGTCATTGTAACTTTTGGAATATGGGTGTGATGTGTTCCCATGGTCTTCTGTGGGTGCTAAACCTAGCAGCTGAGTTCTGCACATACTGTAGCTTGTTAAGACCCTGCACTGGGAGTCCATAAAGAACAGCATTGTAGTAGTTAAGCCCGGAGGTAACAAAAGCATGGATGAGCGTCTCTTCTGAAGAGGGGGAAAGGGAGAGACAAATCCTGGTAATGTTCCTAAGGTGAACTACTATTACTACTACTACTACTACTACTACTAATAATAATAATAATAATAATAATGTGTGCTAAATCCTCCATCAGCTGATCCTCTGTTTATATGGTGGTATTTCTTTTGTCATAAATGAATGATTAGTTTTATTTGTGTTAATTTATGGGTTTCTGTTGGCTTACTTTCTTTATTTTTTATATTCTTTATTTAATGCCAAAAATACAGTATATATTTTGGCATTAAATATATTCACAACTCAATAGTATTCTTAGTCCCTGTTCTAGTGAACTAGCATGAGGATGTATTTTTTGATAGAGACTACAAAGCACTTCTGATTATGCTGTAAATGTAATAAAAATAAGGAATTTAAACTTGATAGTATATTCCATACATAAAAGTCCAATAATCCATGTAAATTATATGATTTAAAATTGATCAAGTGGAAGTTCACATTAGTTAGTCTTCTTATGCATAGATTTAACCCATGCTGTGGGTGGAAATGCTTTCTTGATATGAGAGGTCAGAGGAAAATGGCCAGATTGGTTCGAAAATGAAAGACATCAAGTGAGTGGCAGTTATGCAAGTGGACACAGCCTGTTGTCAGAAGTCAGTGGAGAATGGTCGAACTGGTTCGAGGTGACAGGAAGGTTGAGGTAACCCCTCTTTACAATTGTGGTGAGCGGAAAAGCATCTTAGAATTCACATGTTGAACATTGAAGTAGATGGGCTACAACAGCAGAAGATCACATTGGGTGATCTACTGTCAGTCAAGAACAGGAATCTGAGGCTACCATGAACATAGGCTCACCAAAACCGGACAGTTGAAGATTGGAGTGGAACCCAATGTGATCTTCCACTTTTGTAGTGTGGAGCAGTGAACCAAGCATGCAGAGACCCTTTGCATGAGAATATTTCTGTTCTGTGTGCACTCAGTGACATGCGAGTGCTTCATTCTGAGTAACACTCTGGTGAAGTTATGGTTTATTCTCCCTCTCAGCTGTGGACAGAGAGGAGGCAGGGGAACTGCCAGCTAACGCGGGTTGATTTCCACCTGTGACTTATTACCAATAGGCTACTTATGTGTGTTTGTCTGCTAGCTAGTGATGATCCCTTTTCAGTTGGCTTGGTTTTGGTTGAGTTGTTGAAAGTGTGCAGTAAAAATTATACGCAAGCCCGGAGCTCTTGAAATTCTGCCTACCTCCCGAGGCTTCCTCTGCACACACAGATGCCAGGTTCTACAGTGGTGCGGAATCCAAGGACCAAGAGGACTCAGTTGCGGCCATGAAAGCCTCCCCACTTGGCGAAATCATAAAGTCCCTTGCCAGGCTTGACCAAACCCGACACCAAGCTCTGATCGACCTCTGCAATGAGCAGTAGATGTCCTTCGAAGCCCCCGCTCAGGAGCAGACCGAGAGCCAACGGGCTCTCCAGAAGCTAGGTACAAATTGGCCAGAGTTTAGAAAAATGTTAAAAATTATGATGCTGGTTGGGTCCCTTCAAACAGATGCATGACGAATCTCTTCACTATGCCTGTGGTGTGATCAGAACAGAGGGTAAAGGGGCACCCTAGTAGGTAAATCTGCCGGTGAAGGGGCACCCTAGTAGGTAAATTTGCCTAATATTGTGTAGGTCCCCCTTGTGCCACCAAAACAGCTCTGACCCGTCGAGGCATGGACTCCACAAGACCTCTGAAGGTGTGCCATGGTATCTGGCACAAGACGTTAGCAGAAGGTCCTTTAAGTCCTGTAAGGCCCCCACGGATTGGATTTGTTTGTCCAGCACATCCTACAGATGCTCAATCAGATTGAGATCTGCCAAGTCAACACGTTGAACTCTTTGTCATGTTCCTCAAACCCTTGTTGAACAATTTTTGCAGTGTGGGAGGGCATCCTGCTGAAAGGGGCCACTGCCTATTAGGGAATACCGCTGCCATGAAGGGGTGTACTTGGTCTGCAATAATGTTTAGGTAGGTGGTACATGTCAAAGTAACATCCACATGAATGCCAGGACCCAAGGTTCCCCAGCAGAACATTGTCCAGAGCATCATGCTGCTTCTGCCAGCTTGCATTCTTCCCCTAGTGCATCCTGGTGCCATCTCTTCCCCATGTAAGCGAGGCACACACACCCAGCCATCCACATGATGTAAAAGAAAACTTGATTCATCAGACCAGGCCACCTTCTTCCATTGCTCCATGTTCCAGTTCATGGGCACTTTGACCTGTCTGCGGCTACACAGCCCTATACACAGCATGCTGTGATGCACTGTGTGTTCTGACACCTTTCTAACATAGCCAGCATTAACTTTTTCAGTAATTTGTACTACAGAAGCTCTTCTGTGGGATCGGACCAGACAGACTAGCCTTCACTCCCCACACACATCAATGAGCCTTGGGAGCCCATGTCACCAGTTCACCAGTTGTCCTTCCTTGGACCACTTTTGGTAGGTACTAAACAATGCATACCGGGAACACCCCACAAGACCTCCCATTTTGGAGATGCTCTGACCGAGTCGTCTAGCCATCACAATTTGGCCCTTGTCAAAGTCGTTCAGATCCTTATGCTTGCCCGTTTTTCCAGCTTCCAACTTTGAGAACTGACTGTTCACTTGCTGCCTAATATATCCCACCCCTTGCCAGGTGCCATTGTAACAAGATAATCAGTGTCATACACTTCACCTGTCAATGGTTTTAATGGTATGGCTGATTGGTGTATATAACTTTGTAACTATGCTATGGACAATAGTGTCAGCTGAAAATTGCTAACAGCTTGACAGGGTAGTGGAGGCACTCAATCATCCTCATAAATCAGTATGAGTCAAATTTTGTTTATTTTTACTACTATAACCTGTATGGATGAATGGTTGTGTGGTCATAAGCAAAATTCCGGCGCTGTTCTTGTGGCGAGCCGGCAGGGCTGTGTGGCGTCCCACGTGCTAAGTTTTTAATGTGTTTTTGTTCGTTTGTCTAGTGTTAGCTACTTTTTTTTTAGCACACATTTTAAGTGTGTGCCCGGCTTAAGCCGAGTCAATACATTAATGCTCTCCAGGGAATTTATCCTGAGTCTACACTCGGCTGCTGGTTCGGTGGACCCTTCGTGGGATATCCCTGTAGAACTACGGCGAGGTTCCTACACAAATGTGGATACAGTGCAAAATTACAACGCCGGGCCGTTAACAAGGACCAAAAGGAAACGGGCTAAGCACAGAGGAGTCAAACGGAGGCTGACAGTGAATCAAAGATTTACCCCGCTGCCTAATATTATACTGAGTAATGTCCGTTCTCTTCGTCACAAGATGGATGAAGTACAAGGGAATGTGGCCTTTCTACATGAGTACAGGAATGCACACATCATAGTGATGACTGAAACATGGTTGGATGATTCTGTGGATGATGATAGCCTGCGGATAAGTGACTTTTCCGGACCGGTTCGTTTGGATAGAGATAAAGATGCTACTGGAAAAAGGCACGGAGGTGGAGTGTGTGTGTACACTAGGGAGAGTTGGTGCAATAACGTGATTGTGCGGGACAAAATATGCTCTATGGACATCGAAATGCTTGTTCTCTCTACCCGACCATTTTATTTACCACGTGAGTTTCCTCAATTATACTTTCTTGTTGTGTACATTCATTCTCGTGCTAAACTGGGCTCAGCCATAGATGTGGTGATGAAAATGCTGCATAAATTGGACACCACTGCTCCTGATTCTCCTAAATTCATCCTAGGTGATTTTAATCAGTGTTATATGGACAATGTTTTAAAAGGATATTTTCAATATGTTACATGTGCAACTCGGGCGAATAGGACTTTGGACAAGTGTTATGGCCCGATCAAAGATGCCTATAAGTCGATGCCTTTACCGCCGATTGGAACGGCTGACCAGAATACAACACTTTTAGCTTCGACCTACACGCCAGTGGTAAAGCGTGAGGAAAGAGAGGAAAAGATAATAAAGAATTGGACTGTCTCTAGCATAAAAGAACTGCAAAGTTGCTTTGAGAGTACTGACTGGGACTTGTTTTTAAATGATAGTCCTGATTTGAATGAGTTTTTTGAATGTTTTGAGTTTTTCATTTTTATGTTGGTTTTCATCACTTTCTCTAAAGAATAAGAATCACCTCCAGACCATAGTTAAGACTTGTTCAAAAATGATTGGTATGCCACTGCGGAGCCTAAATGAATTTTATGAGCAACAAGTGATAAGGAAAGCTTGGAGTATCATGAATGATGACACGCATCCATTGCACAAACTGCAAAGTTGCTTTGAGAGTACTGACTGGGACTTGTTTTTAAATGATAGTCCTGATTTGAATGATCAGGTTTTGGTGGTTTCCAGTTATATTGATTTTTGTGTTGATTCTATTATTCCTACAAAAAGCTTGACAGTATTTCCGAACAACAAGCCATGGGTAACCAAAGAGCTTAAAAATATTCTAAATATGAAAAAAGGGTATTCCTCTTAGGGACTAATGAGGAGAAAAAAAATATTAATATGGAAGTTAAAAGAGCGATTAGATGTGCTAAATTAAATTATAGAAATAAAATAGAAGAAAAGTTTGTTCAAGGTGATATGAGGGCTGTCTGGCAAGGTATCAAAAATATGGCGGACATAAATACATCCAAGAAGGGGCCAGGTATAACGGATAAAAATGATATGAACTCCTTAGCCAGTGACTTGAACTTGTTCTTTACACGTTTTGAAAAACATGATTTAAGTGCTGCACTTGAAGAGTTTAAACAGACATTGAGTCCCTCTGCCCCTATGAAACTGTGTCTCCCTAATATAATTAAACAGCTGAAGTCTATACCTTTTAGTAAAGCTCCCGGACCCGATGGTATATGTGGCAGAACCCTTAACCACTGTGCAGAGCAGCTCAGTGGGGTGTTTCACACATTGTTTCAGGCCTCACTGGATCAAGCCATAGTTCCTCGGTTATGGAAAGCCTCTATTGTAGTACCCATCCCGAAGCGAGAGAAGTCACATTCTTTTAATGATTATCGGCCCATTGCCTTAACCTCATTAGTTATGAAAGCTCTGGAAAGGGAAGTTAAGTTACAGCTTATGAAAGTTTGCGATGAGAAATTAGACCCCTTACAGTTTGCTTATCGCACTAAAAGAGGTGTGGATGATGCAAAACTCTTTCTTCTGAACACTTTACATCAACATTTGGAAAATGGGGGCTCATTTGCCAGACTATTATTTGCTGACTTTTCCTCAGCATTTAATACAATGAATCCAATTATCTTAGTTAAGAAACTTGTGAATGAGTTTAATGTCAATCATGGGCTGGTTTTATGGATCTTGGATTTTTTAATTAGTAGACAGCAAAGGATTAGGATGAATGGCGTTTTGTCAGATACACTTAGTATGTCTATCGGGACTCCACAGGGGTGTGTATTGTCATCAATTCTTTTTATCCTCTATACAAATGAGTGTAATAGTTATGAGGATAATTGTTATGTTGTTAAATATGCAGATGATACAGTTTTCCTATCCTTGTTATCAAGCTCAAAAGATGATGATAGTCTTGCACTTCTTACGTTTACTACATGGTGCAATGACGTAGAGTTGAGATTAAATATAACAAAAACAAAGGAGATGTTGATTGATTTTAGAAAAAATGCTCCAAGGGTGCAACCAGCTCTTATTCAGGGTAAAGAGGTTGATAGAGTAGAGGAGTACAAATATCTTAGAACTGTTTTTGATACGACTTTAAAGTTTCAGCAGAACACAGAGATTATTATTAAGAAGGTTCATCAAAGAATGTTTGCTTTAAGGAAATTGAATTCTTTCTGTGTACAAAAACCTATACTAAGTGTATTTTATAATACTTTTATTGAGAGCGTTTTGAGTTTTTCATTTTTATGTTGGTTTTCATCACTTTCTCTAAAGAATAAGAATCACCTCCAGACCATAGTTAAGACTTGTTCAAAAATGATTGGTATGCCACTGCGGAGCCTAAATGAATTTTATGAGCAACAAGTGATAAGGAAAGCTCGGAGTATCATGAATGATGACACGCATCCATTGCACAAGCATTTTGAGGTAATGCCTTCTGGAAGGCGGCTCAGAAGTATTAAGTGTATGACCAATCAATATAAGACTACTTTTGTGCCAGAAGCTATTCGTATTTGTAACCTGAACTGTAGTAATGAGTATTGACGAGTATTAATGGTTCTTAATTTGTCCTGCACTATTTTTTTTTTAGATCTTACTTGTGGTTGAATTTACTATGAAGCATGTTGTACTGTTGTAATTTGTGTAAAAATGTCTTTTGTGTGTGTGTGTGTGTTTTTATGTATATTTGAATTGAAGTTTGGGATATGCTGCCTATGCCCTATGCAATTGCCCCGTGTGGGATTAATAAAGTAGTAAACAAACAAACAAAAAAAAAACAAATGCTAACATCAGCCACCCAGCACACTGCCATGGAGTTTCGAGTCTAGCAGCTGTAACAAGCAGAGTACCTCTGTAACATGAGTCACACAGAATATGGAAATGTAATAGGCAATAAACATAATGAGCCAAACTGTGCATGTTTTAGTGCTATAACTTCAGCCAGCCTTTATGCAGTAATACATACTGGCTTTATCAACTAATTCTGTATAAGCACTGTGTGCTGGGTAAAATGTAAAGCATAATTATTTAAAGTTGCTAGAGAGAGAGCTCCACAGTTCCCACAGTTCCTAATCCTTATGACAGCTGAACTTGGTAACTCTAGCTGAACTTTACCAGCCAATGTAGGTCATGGGGGTGGAGCTTTGTGAACAGGGGCAAGAATTTTGGCAGGCTCAAGGAGTGAAAAAAAAAATTTCAAATGTTGAACCCACCCAGAGACCGAGTCAGAAACATTAGTCAGAGACTAATCGTGAAAAAAATTCTTACCTAAAGCTCCTCTAACTTCAATGTTTGGAAACTCTTACAAACTGATTTTTACAAAGTTCTGACAAGGCATCCATAAATGTTAAATAAACGTCTAAACTTCATCATATTGATGATTATAAGCTTTTCTTTTTTAGATAACAAAATGCCCTTATCCAGAGCAACTTACAGATTATTATTAGAGGTTATTATTATTATTATTATTATTATTATTATTATTAAAGGTCAAGCACTGAAGGTGCTAAAACCCTATTGTTTTTGTTTGTGTTCTTCTTCTTATTATTATTATTCTATGCTAGAAGCTTATGGCAGCCCCTAGAACAGTATGGCAAAAAGTTGTGAAATTAGACACACTGATTGGGCATAGTGCCAATAGTAATTTCACCAATTTTGCCCCCCAATAGTCGGTCATTACATATTTTGATAAACAGCATGCACTCAACACAAGTCTAATGGTGTATCATACATATTAGTACTTTGTCAGTTGTCTGAAGAAATTTACATTTTTCATAAAGGTGAAATGATATTCACATAGATGTGTGGTATTGTTCGTGCAAGTCAATAAAGAAACATTTGTAAAACAGAATCAACTTTACTGAACTCTTCTCAACACCTCAGTGACTCATGCCTTGCGCACTCTTTCTTACACATTCCCATTTGCACCCATTTCTTAAAGGGCTAGTGCAATATAAGCAGAACATAACAAGATGTTACAAGAATTGACCACTAGATTATTATTCTATGCTGGAAATCTATGGCAGCCCCTAGCACCTTATGGTAAAATTTGTCACACTGACTGACCATAGCTCCAGTTATCATTTCACCAATTTTGGGCTCTACCCCTCAATTCCTCTAGCACCACCACTGGGTCCAAGTTCAAGGTACAATTTTGGTTATAAGTTCTGAATCATTTGACATAGGAACAAAATTCCTTTTCCCCATTAATTCTTGGCTAATGCTAATTTCAATGGACCCCATGACCCCATCAGATGATCTTCAAACACTTTCAACAAAAGTTATCAGAAGGTTTTTTGATATTCAAAAATGTTTGCGTGTCACACGCAAACAAATTTGATGGAGAAGCAGCCAAACAGGAAGCGAGGCCATATCTTGACAATAGCTTGATGGCTCGGCATGAAACTAGAGACTACTATATTTGGATGGCACCCCCAAGGTCCCCAAAAGTTTCTTCATGTTGGTAGAGCACTAGGGGTGCTAAAACATGAAGATCTATGTTCTTGCTATTTACTCTTGAACAATTTGGAATCAAATCCTAATTCTGCTTTCATGTGATTTCTGACATGATGGGAAGTCATGTCAATGCAAAAAATTTCCATCCACCATTTCTAAATTTCCACCATTATGCAAAACAATATGTTTGGCCATATCTCAGCAATGCTTTGACATTTTTGCACCAAACTTGGCACAGATCCAAAGAATGACAACTTGAAAGACCGTTTTAAGTTTTGTCTCATTTGATGCTAGGTTGCGCTATAATAAGGAAAAACTTTTTTCCCCATTACTTTTGAAGTCTTTGGTTTAGCATCATGATTATTTTTACCAATTCCTCGGAAGCTTCTAAGGTCAATTGATGTAAAAATTTCATGGCCACCTTTGTATTTTATGAACAATTTGGAATTTCTTGAAAACCATTTAAAATCTTTCACAGCTGGCAATTTTTGTCCAATCCTCACCACTTTTGGCTAAGATCATCTTCAGACCAAGCTGCAGAGGAACAAACTATACATTATATCTTCTCAGCCCCACTGTTTCCCATACCCACTTACTACATGCCATACATGTATTAAGTGTATGTCATACATGTATCCTGCACTTTGGGTCCAGGAGAAACACTATTTCATTTCACTGTGTACTGCACACTGTATATAGCTGTGATGACAAAGATCTACTACTTACTTACATGCAGTCCTCTCTGAAAGTATTGGAATGGCAAGGCCAATATTTTGTTTTTGCTATACACTGAAGACAGTGGGTTTGAGATCAAAAGATGAATATGAAATGATATCAGAATTTCAGCTTTCATTTCATGATACTTACATCTATATCTACATCCACATTTGTTTAAAAAAAAAAACCTTAAGACATGGCACCTTTTATTTGAACCAATCCATTTTTCAAGTGATCAAAAATATTGGAACATGTGACTGACAAGGGTTTCTTGTTGCCCAGATGTGCCCTGTTAGATTAATTGATTAAACAATTAATAGCTCCGAGTGTCTACTCTTGGTCTGAGCTCTGGGTTTCACCTGTGAAGACTGCATTTGTTGTTAAAAAGGAAAAACAAAGACCAGAGAGCTGTCTATGGGAGAAAAGCAAGCCATTTTGAAGCAGGGAAAAGAGGGAAAATCTGAGTCATTGCACAAGCACTGGGTATGGCCAGTACAACAATTTGGAATGTCCTGAAAAAGAAAGAAACCACTGGCGTACTAACAACCTGATATCGAACACATGGGCCAAGGAAAACAACAGCAGTTGATGACAGAAACATTGTGAGAGCTGTGCGAAAAAAAATCCCAAAAACAACAGTCAGTGACATCACCAACAACCTCCAAAGGGCAGGGGTGAAGGTATCGCAATCAACCGTTCAAAGAATACAGAAGTAGGTCTATCATGATAATTACATTATCGACTTATCGTACGATATATGGACATGACCTTGATCATTTTTACTGACCTCGATATCGCCCATTGTGTTTACATAAGAATAATGTCATCATGTCATGTTCGGCGAGTCAAGAGGGATGCAAATGCAGTTTAAGGGGGAGTTTGCGTAGGGGAGATTCCTGACACCCCAACATTTTAGCCATTTCGAGCCGCTTCTGTCCTCTCATTATGGAAGAATTTTTCTGTTATCTTTATCAATATCTATGCAACAGTATTGTTGATCCTGTGTTAAACCATGACCTTAAATCACCTCATGTATTCAAGCGAGTACCTAACTTTCAGAGTTTTACTCATACACTACACTGTATCTTTTCTGATAACTCTTAATTAAAAATAATAGGCAAGTATAATCAAATATAAGAGATTTAGTATATTTGGAGAGTGACTTTATGCATATGATTTTACAAGGATATTTCTGTGTATGTGAATCAAGAAAACAAACTGGTGTGACTTTGGGAAAAACAATAAGCACACAGTTTTCATTCATAAATTGTATCGTTTCCAGTCCAGATGGGAAGTGTTTCTCTCTACCAGACTACTGAAGTGCATTGTTGAAGTTGTGATGAAGGCTAATGTTTTTTTAAAAATAAACTGACTGACTTCTCGCCACGGTTAAAACTAAGATAAAGGGACAGTGAAATAACTGTGGCGAGAGGCAGGTGTGTGATTAAAAGAAAAAAAGAGAAAACTCCATCTAATGAGATCATTGTTTTAGAATTATATAAAAGCATGAGCCACGACTATGTAAATCAGAGGCTCTGCAGACATCTCGGCTTTGTTGTTTGATTCAATAAAGTCTATTGATTTTTGGCATCCAGAACCCCTTGTCTTTGGAAGTCTTTTTTCTTATTTTGAATCGAAGAGTTTTTGCCACGACATCATCTGCTCCAGGGCTGTCAAGTTAACATTCCAACTTCGAATATTCGTCAAATTTAAGATAAAAAGGCACATTCGAATGTAAAAACTGTGTGCATTCGAATTCCAGATGTGTAGCATTAGCACTGCTTTTAATTCAAACATACTGTTGAAAATATGAAACGCAAGATATTAACAATGCACTAACAATGTTTTTGAAGAAGAAAATCTAGAAAGAATAGTTCTAGTGTTTCAAATAATCCAGTCCTAGTCAATAATGTTGGGGATTGACCCGTTTAAGATGCGTGAGCTGAAGCTGAACAGTGAATGAACGCCCAACTCACCCAAACACATCTTATATACATATGAGATTAATCAGACATGTACACAACAAACGTAATATTACAACTTACTTCTGCACAAAATGAAGCGAATGCACAAGTGAACTTGAATTTAAGTAAGGCGCGAGGTAGAAGTCACGTTGTGAATACGCTTTCCATAACAACGCACTAAAACACGGACAATGAGTAACTAAAGCATAAAGAATTCACAATACTGCATTACAATAGTGTACTCATTGTAATATTATTTCAGGAGATCAGGCTTTCACAACAAGGGCAGTTTTCACGTTTTCACTTTTTTTGGATACATGTTTAAGTTAATATAGAAAATGTGTGAATATTTGGTTTAATTTTTGCATTCTCCTCAACTAAAGTGCCGTTGACTAATTTTCAATGCCATTTTAACATAAATAATAAATATGATGACATACTGACTAAATTTAAAGGATATTTTCTAACTATGCTATTATATTATCATTATATCGGTGACATAAATGGTCTTAACATGACAACAATACTGTTTATTGAAATTATTTCTGGGACAAAATATCGTCCAACAAAAGTAGTTATCGTGACAGGCACACTGCACACTGTGAAGCAGATAACCACCTCTGTCTTCCTTTAAAGAACTGGAAGTTTTTTGTATTGAAGAATGGTCCAAATTCCCCGCTACCCCATTCAGGACTTGCACGACAGCATTCCAAGAAGGATTAAATCTGTTATGAAGACAAAAGGTAGTCTTACATTTTATTATATCCTTAATAGTAATATTGTTACATGTTGTTATTTCCACCCCTGTATGACTATGCACCCTGTCTTTTATATTTGGCATTTTGTCCTTACTTGAATAAGTGTGATCAGTGTAGGCAAGAGAAGAGAAGAGAAGACAGTAGTACAGAAAATATTGCTTTACTCGAGTATTACTGTTGGGCACACTGACAAGTATGCAAATATCTAAGTAATGTTTACTTAGATATCTGTAGCTTTTGTCAGATGACGAGAAAGTTTCTGCAGAATGTTTTGCATATTACAAATTACATATGTAATGTCTTTGTTGAAAATGAAACAATAATTATCTAGTGCACCTACACAAAGTGGCTACAGCAATCAAGACACTCACTTCACATAGAGTCAGGTAGGGTCTTTTGAGGTTCAGCTGCAGCATGTTTCCCAGGATGGGCAGTGGTTTAGGACCCGGAGGCTCCTTGTTTTCTTCCTGAGAGCTGGCATCAGAAGAACGGAGATAAACAATCAACAGCAACATCATCACAAGACCAAGCAATATGCCTGTACTTGTAGGTTGTAGGAGAAGCTCTTCCACCAAAGCCATTGCTAAAGAGGTAACCTGAGTCAAATGTGTTTCGCTTAACACAGAAAGCAGCGGAGTGAAAAACAAACTGTTCAGCTTGCAAGACTGGTTGCTTACGTACGGCTGGTTGGGCGTGGTCAATGAAGTGGGTGGACCTGTGCTACAGGAGAAGGTGTTTGAGAAACTCAAAATTAAATCTCATTTTATTTATTTGGTTTTTATTTATTTATTTATTTATTTATTTGTGCATTTAATTTTATTTTTGTGAATAATTGATTATTTATTTGTGGATCTCATTTTATTTTTACTGCACGTGTTATTTATTTGTAAATTATGTAACACAAATTCTCCCCTATGAAAGCTTGGATTACATGGGTGAAGAAGACTTTTACTACGTGGAGGAAAGTAGCGAGCTTGTAAGTACGGCTTATTTGAAAGAGCTTCACTTGGTGCCTGGCTCGCTCAGTCGGTAGCGCACGAGCCGAAATCGGTGACTAGAGTTCGCTGTTCAATCAATGTTAACGCGCTGGCGCTCGTGCACGTGACAGTCTGTTCAAGTGGAGAAAAGGGCGCATCCAGGAAGAGAAACGCGCTCATATACAAGCTCTCCGTGCAGTTATCTGCTTTTGTCATCAAGACTGGAACTTTTATATTATCTGTTATTATTGTGTTTTATGATTGTGATTGTTAAACGATGTGTAGTCCACCCAGATGCTCCTGTGTGTTTACTGGACTGATGATTTTAATTATTTTTTGTGATTTTACCATGGTTCTTATTTATGTATAAAATATATTATTAAAATAATTAATGATAATAGTAATTTATATATAATTATTACAATAATATAATAATAATTAACGGTTATTATTGTTGATCTTAGTAACATTATTTTTATTTTAAATATTAGTTTATATATAAAGTAAATATGATATGTAATAATAATAATAATAATAATAATAATAATAATAATAATAATAATAGAAGTAATAACAATTATATATAAATAAATATAATTTGATAATTAATATAATTATAATGATCCACTCTGGTTTTGTCTAAACACATATCTTATATACCCTAGAAAGCATGTTAATCTGATGTAAACAGTCACAGAGATACAGCTGGGTCACCAAATCTGACAGTTCATAATAAATAGTTACCGAAATCTGTTACCCTCCTTTGTTTCACCCAACTGACTTTACTGTTCACTGTTCAAATAAATAAATAAATAAATAAATTTCTTACATAATTACATATATAAAATGTATTTATTTATATATTTATTTATATAATTGCTTTTATAATTACATATGTAACGTATACTATATAGTTTCTAATACACACCAGTAAAATCTCAGCTTATTGCAGGTAGTCCCGCCCCAAAATCACGCCATTGGTTGAGCAAGACTTTGAGATGATTATATGCAACATCACGTGCATGCATCGCTCACTAGCGTAGGGCTATGTTTTAGCAGGTGTCATTTTCAGCTCCAGTATTTCGGTATGTTCATTTACAAGTGCGTGAATTTTAAAGAGTGAAGAAACGAATATTAATGAAAGAGAATAGGCCCTGACAGCTATAAAGAAATTGTTGACTTTATCTCCAGAAATGAGTATCCTCATTCTGCAAAAAAGTCACAAAGGTTTATAATTGAAAGAAGAGCCTCCAGTTATGTCCTTAAAGGTGAGATGCTAATAGCGTTTTACATATATGTTTAAAAGAACGCAGAAATTGTACAAGAGGTACTTCTGTGTCGAAATGTTACTCAATTAAAAGTCAAAATCTCTTAAACATACCTGAGTATAATGTTTATAAATTCTGTCCTTTTATAATACATAAATCACACGTGAACTCGCTCCAATAAAATGTGACAAGTTGCCAGATAATTTCATTGTAGTGCATTTGAATCACACTGCGGTGTTGTGACCTCAGGTAAGCTGTGGACAACAGCTATCGAGAATAGCCTGATATGACTGTATATCAAGATTGTATTAAATTTTAAATGTTGATCTATAAATGTCAAACTCTCTCAGATGCATTCCATTCCATTGGACTCAAGAAGTCCTCAGTTTTATCCTTTAATTCAGGGGTGTCAAACTCTACAACCCCTGGCAAAAATTATGGAATCACCACACTTAGAGGATGTTCACCCAGCTTTTTTACTTTATAGCAAACAAATAAATCACAGATGTGACACAAAAAGGTTTTGTTCAATAGCTTAACATTCTGGCTTTGTGAAACATACATCAAAAAAATTCACTGACTTTTTTTTTTATTAATGGCATGTCTTTTTCCAAATCAAGTAGAGGAAAAAAGTATGGAATCACTCAATGTTGAGGAAAATATTATGGAATCATCTTCTTAATTTTCACGCCTTTCTTAATTTCCAC
>CM040466.1:16786790-16811868 GCA_022758105.1 Pangasianodon gigas
CAAGGTTTCTTCCTCATATCATCTCGGGGAGTTTTTCCTTGCCACCGTCGCCACTGGCTTGCTCATTAGGGATAAATTCACAGTGATAAATTCAAATATTTACAATATATTTTTGTGAATCCATTTATTTCTGTAAAGCTGCTTTGTGACAATGTCCATTGTTAAAAGCGCTATACAAATAAAATTGAATTGAATTGAAATTATATTTATTTTAGGCCTATTCCTTTTTTGCATATATTTATTTAATTTTAATTTGTGCCAACTGTGCAATATCTTTGAAAATATATAGTGAAAAGAGTTTGAATTGTGCATTTTTCATTGTGGACATCCCAAGTGAGTGTATGGGGCACTCAGATGACATTCCCGGGCTGAAAAACTGTCCCACTCCGGTCCTGTCAGGGATAAATCTGAATGAATATCTATATCTGGATATTTGTAAAGCTGCTTTGTGAAAATGTCCATTGTTAAAAGCATTATACAAATAAAATTTAATTGAGTATTTCAATACATTTTGGGTCGATTTGGGAATGTCATCAATATATCGCAACATATTCCCTATCAATGTACTTAAAAAATGTTTACATACAAAACAACTTCGGTCAGTAGTGGCGGGTTATATTGCTAACTCTCAGCTCCAGTGTTGGGGCCACTGTGCCACTGCGCCACAACGGACCGAAGTTACTTTGTATGTAAACATATTTTGATCCTGAGCTTGGGTTACTGTCTGAGTAGTGGCATGGTAGTAGTGGCATGGTAGTCTTTTTTTGACTACCATGCCACAGACACAAGCCTAAATAAAAAAAACTGACATGCAAACTTATCTTGGGCCTGCTCTGTAGCAGACATTGTTACACACTGGGTCTGTATCCCAGTCATGGAGGCCCAAATAGTATACACCAATCAGCCATAACATTAAAACCACTGACAGGTGAAGTGAATAACATTGATTATCTTGTTACAATGGCACCTGTCAAGGGGTGAGATATTTTATGCAGCAAGTGAACAGTCAATCCTTGAAGTTGCTGTGTTGGAAACAGGTAAAATGGGCAAGCGTAAGATTCTGAGCAACTTTGACAGGGGCCAAATTGTGATGGCTAGACGACTTCACATTTTCTTTTACATCATGTGGATGGCCGGGTGCGTATGTGTAATTTACCTGGGGAAGTGATGGCACCAGGAGGCATTATGGGAAGAAGGCAAGCCGGTGGAGGCAGTGTCATGCTCTGGGCAATGTTCTGCTGGGAAACCTTGGGTCCTGGCGTTCATGTGGATGACACGTACCACCTACCTAATCATTGTTGCAGACCAAAAACACCCCTTCATGACAACGGTATTCCCAAATGGCAGTGGCCTCTTTCAGCATGATAATGCGCCCTGCCACACTACAAAAATTGTTCAGGAGTGGTTTGAGGAAGATGACAAAGAGTTCAAGGTGTTGACTTGGCCTCCAAATTCCCCAGATCTCAATCCGATCGAGCATCTGTGGGATGTGCTGGACAAACAAGTCCGATCCGTGGAGGCCACACCTCGCAACTTGGTGCATGGTGCCCTTTGATGGATTGCCATCCAGGTTGAATTTTTCTGCCTTACACCCAGAATTCCAGGTATAAGTGCTGGATTTGAGGCCTGACCAGAATCTAGATAAATGAATGAATGAACTTACATCAAGAGTCATACATTCTGTACTATGTGTGACATACCTTTGTATAATTACAAACGATCATTGGATGTCTTTTATACATGCTGAGAAGTGCACATGGAACAATAACCAATCTAAATGCTGGTGTAAGAAAGACTTGAAAAGCAATAAGGGCTTGTGCAGATGCTGTAGTGTGCAAAAAGTGGAAACATTGAGATAGAAACAAAACTTAATTTAGTGTCTGTACTATGTTGTTTGGTGTGGTTCTCTCTCCTTCCACTAGGGGCTATACAGACTTTCCAACTTTTTATTAGTATATACACTCACTGTCCACTTTATTAGGAACACCTGTACAACTGGACATTCATGCAGTTATCTAATCAGCCAATCGTGTGGCAGCACGAGTCATGCAGATACAGGTCAAGAGCTTCAGGTAATTTTCACATCAAACATCAGAATGAAGAAAAATGTGATCTCTGTGACTGACATTTCAGACTCAGGCATCTTTATTCAAAAACAATACAATAACATCACACTCAAAACAAAACAGGGCTGGATATAAACAAGAAATGGCAGAACTCAAACATTGGCATGAGACTAGCATAGTGTAGTTAACTTATTAACGGCCACTAAGAAAGGGAGTGGACACTCCCTTTCTTAATGCCGGGAGCGTGCATGGTGACAGAATATGACAAGTCAAAAAACTTAAAATGAATCATCAAGCAACACTAGCCCAAAGTAGTGTTGCCACCTCAGACTCACAAAAAATCTGTACAACGCATTTCGGTCGATCGATATACTGATAAATTAAGCTCCTACCAGCTTTGCACACTCTTTGGGCATGATTTTTGCCCATTCTTCTTGACAGATTTGTTCCAGATTGGTTGTTTTGGTTTGTATAGAGAATTATGCCAAGCAAGCCTGCAAATTTAAATCATTTATCATTTTTTTATAGAAAGGAAAAAGCTGCTCACCTTGATTTTTAAAGCTGAGTCTGTGACCACTCCCTCATTTATCCTTTTCTTGCTCACTAATAAATAAATAAGTAGCCTCTATTAAAGTTGCACTTATATTTATGAAGTAGCCTATATGCATAAACAATGGGTTTATATAGTATATTCATGTGTGTCATAAGAATTGAGACAGGAAATTGGAGTTATGCTTACTGTAATTTACAGAAGCATTATCAGAACTGTATGTGCTTATTTGACTGACAGACAATCCATTTCTTTCAGTTATAGACACAATCTGCTGATGAATTGCTTTGCATGATTTTTGTGGGTCTTCATAGAAATCAAATAATCTATACTTAACTCCCTCGGAGCCGAAGTACTAGCGAAGTACTTAACTTTACTACTTAAGGAAACAGCTTGGTGCCTGAATTTGACACATCAGACACACACGGTGAAAATGTGAGCTTTCTGCAACTCATTAGCCAGTTAGTTTCAACACAAATTGTGAAAATTAAAGAAACTGGCAAGTTAGCTAGCTAGTGTTAAAGTAGATTATGTCAACCTAGCAATGCCTGTAAAGAGGTCTGTTGTGACATCAAATATTTGCGCTTAGTTCCTGCAACTCTGTCTAATCAGCGAGCAGGTCCAATAAGCTCAGTGGTATAACAGCAAAAACCAGAACATATGTCCCGGGAAATTTAATGCATTTTCACAGACAGACGATCAAAAACAGGGACAAAACCATAGCTAAAAGTGGTAAGTATGGTGTTATTAATTAATATTTAAAACATATATTGATAAATTGTAGTTGTATAATTTGCACAAGTATATTAATTTTACTGTTGTCAGGAAAAGATTTCAGAGTTCTGAACCATGATTGAGCTACTATTTGCTAGCTAGCTGACATTAGCTAATCCATCATGTTAATCAAAGTAATGTAAGTATATGTAGCTAATGTAATGTACCAACTGAAAATATACTGGTAAAAAACAGCCAACATTTACACTCAACAGAACATATTTTTGAGGAAAAAAATCACTGCTCTCCATGATTTTCATCTAGCTCTGATACCTTCAGTAAGTTACCCATCTGAATGGTGGTGAATTGCACTCTTTTATACTCTGCTCATTCTGTTGGTGGTACATTTAAAAAGGAGTGACTTGCTAACTGTAACAGTCTTCAAGGATGGACAAGGAGGAGTGAACCAAGTGAACGTAAACGTAAATCTCAGACAGAGCATAAATACCAAATGCTAAACACAAACACACAACACGTGTGCATCTCTTTCCCCCCTTGGTGTCTCCACCCACTCCTATCTTCCACCGATTAGCCAACTCAGTGCCAGGTGTGCATCCTCACAGCCTGGCCCTTCCCTCCTCCTCCTCATCACACTAACCAAGCTACCTAATAATATATTTCAATATGACTTGTGGCAATTTTAATATCCAAATTAAGATTAAGACATCTAGCTAGGAAGGTAATTAATGTTTTCTAGCAGCTAGCTAGCTAGTTAACAAGTTAGGCATCAAAATATGCCACATCCCAGAAGAACTTTAAAGAACTCCCTGAGGACCTGTTAGAACAGTTTACAACAGAACAAAAGATGGCTTTGCTACAGAACTGTCAATGTTGTCAACATTAAATCTTTACAGTCAATATATACAGTTTTTTGTAATGCATGGAAAGGATATCTCAAGTCATGGCTAAATCAGTGCTGCCCTGAACAACTGCCAGCTACAGTAGCTCCTGTGTTTTTGTCTGTTTTGTCATCTTTTGTATATTTATTGTTTGCTTTTTCACAGAAAAACTCATATAGATTTTTAAAGGTGCATTAGGTAAGATTAGTCTTTTTTTTTTTAAGATTAGGTCTCTAAGGGTTAGGTGGGTTCGACACTCGAATGATTGCCGCACATGTTCACGGAGCTCCACCCCCAGGATCTTAGGTGGCCTGCATAGTGTCTATAAAATGACTGATGGGGGCGCAACCAGACACGAACAAGCATTCCAGACTGGAAGTCAGTGACTCTTCTGACCCAGGTGGCTTCAGAATATCAGAGGCTTTTGTAGAAGTTGAATACAAGTCAACTAAAATAAAATGTTATTTAAATAGTTGTGTAAACATTAATAAGCCGTGGTTTTCCTCTTTGTTCAAGAAGAGTGCTATAGTCTGGCATCACTACACGTAAGCTGACTATTGTTTGGGCACAAGTGAGTTTAGTGTATTCAATACATTGATTGTAGGCAACTTTGAACATAATACAGATTCCCCCAACTGATGGGGCCAAAGATGATAAGTATGATACAATCACTGTGTGCTCTGAGAGGTTAAACTCAGTCACTGCTTTTATATTAAATTGCCACAGTGGTTTACACAAAGCCTTGTATGTTCAAATTTCTCTACTAGCAATATTGTTTTTCCTGCTTAATCCATGGGTTATACAGTAACAGACTTCCTTCCAAACTAGGACCTCCACCTGTAGGTATAGCAGGTACACCTCACAGCTTAATCAGTATTTTAAAAAAAAATTATTGAGAATTTTAACATCTCCCAGGTGTGAGCGTTTTTTTTTTTTATGTAAAGGGTGCTGCACAAAAGAAACCTAGAACAAGACATGTAGTATAACCTCCTGTAAATTGAACAGCTGGATTATTGAAAAATGGTATAGTATTGCCATGTTGAAATGTGCTTTAACATACTTTTCTAATAATCTTAATGTCTTAGTGTAGCCTTTTCTCTTCTCCTTTGCAAAAAAAAAAAAAAAACATCACTAAATTAAAAAATAATTGGTCAAATAAAGATTGTGTCCACAGTTCAATGTTTGGTGTTTGAATAAATTCATTAAGTAACAAAGAATTGTTCAGCAAAGGTCTGTCTCACAGCCCTGCCCTCTGATTGTTCCATGGTGAAAGGATGCACCAAATCAGGGAGTCTCTCCTTCCTAATCATGGTTACACTGTGCAGCACTGTTATGTCATATGCCTTGGATGGGTCTACACTTAACAGTCTTAAACAATTGAAGTGTGACTCCTAAATCCCAAACTGTTATTTCTGTCTTGACCATAGTTTTTGCATTGCCTCCTTAAATTGACCCTGAGGTCCAAGCAGTGACTCTGGATATGGAGTCATCATCAAGATATTCTTGCAGGCGTACCCTCTGTCTCCAAGCAGCAAAGTAAGGTAGTCATACCAAGGTCTAAGCAGTGTTGTAGTGTAGACTCACTGAGAATACAAGACATGAACTGACCCAGTCCATTTTGCCTTAATCAGTAGTTGGGGACTAATCACAAGTCATATAAACAGGGTAAAAGGTCTTCTGTGGTTCTATATTCATGAAACCACAGGGATGCTCTAATAGTGATTTGTGTTACTCTGAGAAATTCTAGTAGGCTACAGACACATTATAAAATGTATAACAGACTCACGAACAATATTCTGTTAAGTCAGTTACCTGCTAGTTAATTTAAAAAAAGAAATGTATATAAACCGTATAAGAATTGGAAAACCCTAATGAATTCTCTCTCTTCCTGAAAACTCTAGCGCAACGTAGAGATCCTTTCACAATACGAGCAGCCATGGGAAAAGTGACGCAATTGTACTTCCTAGCTCTCTGATCGGACAGGAGGGGGCTTTATACACTTTCAGTCTGGTTAGCTTCAACTTAACCTGCCCTGGAGCAGATTAGCCGTGTAGAGTCAGTGGCCACAGTGACCTAACCAGCTGAAAAGATAACCACCTTCATGGTATGGATAAGCCAGAGTTTTAGCCAAAATTAACTAATTCTGCAATCATGCTTTGTGGTACTCTGCTCAGCTATGGGCCACACACACCTTTCCTTTGGTCTGTCCCTCTACTTATGATTAAGAGTTCACGCTTAATTGTTGATTGGTGTTTTCTATTTTATTTATCTCAATAAATTCTATTTTATTGAACATTTCATTGCTGTGTTGTAGTTATTACTTTGATATCACAAGAAGTCAATCTATTTAGAACTAAGCCTTCAGAAACCAAATTGGTCATTTTATTTGGTCATTTTAAAAATTCTAAACTTAAAAAGAGGATAGTCTATGAGACTGATTGATTCATGAGATTAATTAGCTTTCCAGTGCTTCCTGTTTAAACAGACTCATTTCCCCTATTATCCTATTTGTGATAAGTGCAGATTATATATTTCAGACTATTTCAGAAGTCTTAAAATGTAGAATTGAACCAAACCCACTTGTGGCTCTGTCTGGAGTAGCTCCAGAAGAATTGTGTCTATCTGCAGCAGAATGCAAGGTTGTACTCATATGGACTGTTTGTAATTAAAAAAAAAAAAAAAAAGTCAATAAAAAGATAAACCAAAAATGTTTTCATTTGACTTTTTTTCTTAAATATATTTTTACTTTTCACAATTCACTTTTTTAAAGAGTATACTTACATGAAGTATTCTAATGTGTACCATGTTAAAAGTGTATTTCTAGCATTCTTGTTTTTAACACATACATTGTAAAAATTTACAATATATTTGAACACAAGTATCTAACAAGCGTATTTCTTTAATTAAACTAAATTTTAACTAAAAGTATATTTCACAGTATATATGTGTAATATAGTGTAATATAATTACAATTTTATTTATTTTGATTTGTGGTATCAACTTTCAAAGTTTATTTGCAAACACTTGATCAAAGCATGAGATTAATATTATTTAACATATTTAACGACATAAAATTTTAAGTATATTTACACATTTCAGTACATTTTGATTCTAATTAAGAACATTTTGGGGTCTTAAAATTATATGTGTGATGCACGGCTAACTGCACACAGCTTGTGAGGAGAGGGGCTCAATGTAAGGCCCACAGCTGGAGTGAGGTCCAGCTGATCCTCAGACACCCCTGGTGGTGGAGTGAAGCGGAAGTGCTGCAATAAGGAGGTGAAGAAGAGGAAGAGCTCCATCCTGGCCAGACTCTCTCCCAGACACACCCTGCGCCCTGAAAACAGAGAAGTAGCTTTGAAACTAATTGAATTTTAGAGCACCATATTCACCAGACAAAAGCATTTGAAACTACCTGCAGAAAAAGGCATGAAGGCATCCTTCTTAACAAATCGGCCTTGCTCATCAAGGAAATGTGCTGGATTAAAGGTCTGTGGGCTCTCCCATTGACTCTCATCCCTCAACACAGATGTAAGGAGAGGAAACACACAGGTACCCTGCAGAGAAAAGGAGCTTTATATGTCAATCTATATTGTCACCTTTCTATAATTGTGTTAGAGATCTGTAGTTTTAGCCCTAATTATAGTTTGTTGGCAGTTAACACTACTACCTTCCATAAATTATTAACAATAATTTATACTTAAAACCACAGATTAACCTTCTTGATGAAGAAGCCTTGGAATTTAACATCACAACTAGTGGTGTGGGGGAGACTCATGGGTACTATGTTAGCTAGTCTCTGAGTTTCATGGATCACTGCATCTGTGTAAGGCAAATACTTTCTGTCCTCCACCAGTGGCTGACGACCTCCAATGACTCTATCAATCTCTTCCTGGACATGATCTAGAACCAAGAAAAATTTTATCTTTACAGGAAAACAGAGTCATTTAAAACGTTCAGTATTTATAAACAGAAACAAAAACTGTGCACAAAATAATGTCAGACATTCTGGTATAGTTGTTTACCTGCATTGCTCATCCAGTGGACAATGTTTGTGCAAGATTAAACATTTGCTACTGCATGTGAACTCTTACCCTGAACCTGAGGATACTTGGCCATTAACAGAAGGCACCAGCACAGTGTTGTGCTAGTCGTGTCAGTACCAGCAGCAAAAAGGTTGGAAACTGTTATAATGAGATTCTGTTCATGAAACAAAGTGTCTTCATCTCCAGCTTTCTGTCCAACAAAAACAACATGTATAATCATTAGCCAGTGTGAGAGTAATATGGTTATCACTTTCTGCTCACATGCTGAAACCTGCATTTGAGAGACAGGGGCAATGATTTATTCTATAGTGTCTGAAAAAAGCTGGTTCATGCTTTCTGCAGTATGCAGCAAACTAAAGGGATCTCTCATGTTCGTTGTAGCATTTGCAGTATTATACAGGCATCAGTCCACCAAGGGCTCATGTAAAAGTATCTAAAACAATCTGAGGGATTAAAAAGTTTACACATGCTATTTTATAAAGCAATGTGATTAATTTCTGTAAAAGTACAGTTTAAGAAAAGGTTGTTTCTTTTTTTTTACATCACTATATTTCAGCCTCCAACATGTAATTTTAAAGTATTATAAATATCCTATTAGCTTCAAACATGATGAGGACATTTGTCCTCTGTTTTGATTGCTGTTAAGAATCTACTTCGATTAAAAAAGTGGATGTTTCTCCATCCCAGTTACAGGAATCCTATACACTGCACTACCAGCTCAGAATCTTAGTATATATATAGTACTGTGCAAAAGTCTTAGGCACCCTATTTTTTTTTTTAGTACAAACTTTGTTACATTTTTATTTTATGATTTCTACACTATTGATTCAGTACAAAAACATTCCAAACATTAGTTTTCCATCACAAAATTAAATGTTACAGAAAAATGTTTGTATGTCAGTAAAGAAAGTAGCATATTACATAAGAGACCACTTTTCAGACAAAAAAACATAATGAAGGCTGTTGGGTTTTGCTGCAAAAATAAGAAGCAAGTGTGACAGTCAAAGTCTCCAGAAGAACTGTGGCTGGTTCTGCAAGATGCTCAGTAAAACTTACAGCTCATTTCCTTATAAAACTGCACAAATTGTACCTGAGACTATTTTTTTTTTAAAGCAAAGGATTGTCACACCAAATATTGACTTTGTTTCATTTATTACTGTTTACTGCTCTTTATAGTATTTTTTTTTATGTAGAAACATTTAATATGTATATTAACATATATATAAATATATATATATTGCTGTCATGCCTGCTCACCTAAAACACACAAATTTGGTCTCTGGATAATCTATGCACCCAGAAATTAAGGAAATTAAACACATTTTACATATTCAGAGGAAAGATTTACCTCTGCATTCTTTTTGCATATAAGAAAAGAGTCAACCAAGCCTCTGGTTTTCTCAGGATTTAGTGTCTCCTCCAAATTGCCCACAAGCTCCTTTATTTGCTTTCGATTTTGTTCACAGTTTTTCACTGAGAGCTTCCAGTCCTTTATCCAGCAGCCAAGCCAGGGAAACATATTATATATCTACAAGAACATACAAATACATACCTTCATATTCAGAATTACTTTATGCCTCAAATATTAACCAGTTTATATGGGATCACAGTATATACAGAACATGCTTCTTGTATATATATTTTTTTTAAAATGTGCTGTAAAATGACTTTTATAATACTGATTGTTTAGATGAGCATGGTACCTGTATAGAAGGTGAGCCACTAAGCTTGATGTTCTCTTTGGCCCGGTTAACCATTTCTTTGAACTGAGGGTCATTGTATTGAAACCTGCTTCCATACACAATGGCTGAGATGACATTGGAGGTGGCATAATTTAATGGCTGGGAAGTATCAAATGGTTTCCCTGTAAAGTAGTAAGCAACAATTAATATCCCAAACATTTCCTTTGTAGAAATGCATACTTGTGGTTCCTGCAGGCCCCTACACTCCTTGTGGCATCTCAACTTCAATTCAGAGTCCTGAAGCCAACTTTAACATCAAAATACCGCCAGAGTATCAGGACCTCAAGGAAGGTTTTTAGAAAGACCAAGGCTAAAAAGGCTCTGAGGCTGACGGAGGCTCTGGTACGAGGGTACATTTGTCCTTCCACCTCATCAGCATCGGCGGGCTTTTTCTTCATGGAAAAGAAAGGAGGAGGGCTCCAACCATGCATTGATTATCGCAGACTGAACCAGATCACTGTCAAGTACCACTATCCACGGCCGTTATTCCCATCACAGCTTTGCTTAAGAAAGGGCCCAAGAAACTACAGTGAAACTCCTCAAATGACCAAGCATTTGGTGAAGCAAGTGGATGCTTCAAAGACTGGCGTAGAGGCAGTGCTGTCACAAAGGTTTGGAGAGAAACCTAAGCTTCACCCAGTGGTATTCTTTTCCAAGTTGTCCCTGGCTGAATGAAACTACAACATCACCGAGAACTCCTGGCAGTAAATCTAGCCTTGGATGAAGGGTATCACTAGCTGGAGGGGGGTCCAATATCGGTTTGTGATATACCATAAGAATCTGGAATACATCAAGATGGCCATGAGACTCAATTCACGACAGGCAAGGTGGGCCTTGTACTTTTTGAGGTTCGAATTCACCCTCTCCTACTGCTCAGGGTCTAAGAACATGAAAGCTGAGTCCCTCTCATGTATATACCCAGCCCCTCCCAATGAAAACACCGAAGAGCACATCTTGCCCCCAGCCTGTTTTTTGAGAACATTAATCTGGGAGTTTGACAAGGAGATTAAGAAAGCCCCAGACCAGAGAATCCCCAGTCAGTGTCCCGCAGGAAAGAAATATGTGCCCCCACAGTTAAGGAGCGAACTCATCACCTTGGGCGCACACCTCACCTGCTAGCAGACACACAGGCACCCATGAAACCCACCAACTTCTCCAGGGGAAGTACTAGTGGTCCCGCATGCTCTCCGATATCCAAAAATTCATCTCCTCATGTACCATTTGTGCTCAGTCCAAGGTACCCAGAGGCATACAAGGTACACATTGCCATAGACTTTGTCACAGATTTACCTCATTCTCAAGGCAACACAGTCCTCATGGTGGTCATTGACCAGTTCTCCAAGTCCCTCCACCTGATTCCACTCCCCAATCTCCCCTCAACCTTCAAAACTGCAGAACTTATATTCACCCATGTATTCAGACACTACTGGATCCCCGACGACATAGTGAGTGACTGGGTAGCTCAATTCACATTTCAGGTATGGGGCAGTTTTATGGAGAAGCTGGGAGTATCTGTCAGTCTGGGTACCACCCCTAAGCCAACAGTCAGGTCAAGAGGGCAAACCAAGGAATGGGCCGCTTCCTGAGAGCATACTGCGCTGACAACCAGGAGGACTGGGCCCAGTTCTTGCCATGGGCAGAATACACCCAGATCTCCTTACGTCATTCAGTCCAGTAACTAACCCAGTTCCAGTGTTAGGTGACCAACCTCCCCTGTTCCGCAATGCATCAATGAAATCACATACAAGCTCGACCTACCACGTCACTACCGCCTTCCACCCACATTCCATGTTTCAAGGTTCAAGCCAGTCACTTCAGTGCCCCTAGCTTACAATATCCCCCCGTCCTACACACCCCCAGCTCCTCTAGACATTGAGGGACAGCGGGCCTACATAGTCAAAGAAATCCTAGACTCATGATAAAGGGAGGGCCAGCTGCAATACCTCATTGACGGGGAAGGCTATGGACTGGGTGCTGGGTCCTGGCACGGAACTTTCTTCTCTTGGTACTCTGCCTCTACTCTTCTCTTGGAACTCGTTCACATTCATCTTCATTCTGATTGTCTACACTTCAATCATATCTTGACTGCTTAATTTCAAATCCGTTGTGGTGGTGTACAGAGGCAAAATTACAAAAGTTGTGTCACTGTCCAAATCCTTATTCACCTGACTGTACATGAAATAAATTACTTTGGACTTTTATGCAGCAATAGGACAAACAGCATTCCCCCATGGTGAAAAAATGAAATTCTAGGTTTATTTACCTAAAGAAAATAATTCTAAAAAAGTGAAATATTGACTACATTTTGACTGTACATTAAAATAATTTTACTGTAATAAGATTTTACCTTGAAATTCTTCAAACACTTCCCTCAAATAATGTGTTTCTTCTATGATTTTCTCCTCACTCCCTTTTTTGCCCATCCCAAAGTCTCGAAGGGCAGTGAGGGAAAATCGTCTCATTTCTTTCCAGTTTTCACCATTGCTAAACAGAATTCCTGAAGTTGAAAGAGAAGTTAAAAACAGAAAATCTGAAATTCTGAAAAATCTGAAAAGTTTATTGTTGATGGACAAAGAAGACTTTTTTTATAAATCACTTTACACTTCTGAATGTTCTGGCTCAGATGATGACATATAGTCTTATTTGGCTGGGGTCTCCCTACCAGCAATTTCAGGAACATGAACAAAATACACATGAACAAAATATTAAATTTATTCACTGAATTTACACCTGTCCATCTTCAGAAAATATTCCCCAGCACCCCACATTTGTGCTTCAAAAGTAAGGTTAATATTGGCTCTTTAATGCATGGAATTGAGGAATTGTGGCAAGATTCAAACTTTGTGGAAAGGGGTTCACTATACAAAAGATATCTGGCAAAGAGCTTGACGTCACCCAGTGTTTATTTGTTACATTTATATTCTGATACCTCTGATGCAGACACTATTTATGCCTTAAAAATTCTTACCTACCTGGGCAAAAAATGTATTTTATTATTATGGTCTACAGTCATGGGAAAAAGTAAGTACACCCTCCTTAAATTCTATGTTTTTATTTATCAGGGCCTAAATAACAATTATGTGGTCCTCACCAACTTCTATAAACAAACAAATAACCTCAGGTGACAACAAACAACACAACAGATTTTAACGTGCAGTCATTTTTTCCCAAAAAGTAAACCAACATTCCGAAACCAAGTGAGAAAAAATAAGTACACCCTTTCTATTTCCACAATCATTAAGATGGTAATTAGCAGCCAGGTGTTACTAATGAAATGCACAAGATTAGTTAATCAAATGTGAGTACTTCTATAAATGCAGAACTTTTGGCACTTTGGTGTTCTGGAGCATTCAGGTGTGTCTACAGCATGCCAAGAAGAAAGGCCATCAGCCATGACCTCAGAGAAGCAATTGTTGCTGCTCATCAGTCTGGGAAGGGTTATAAGGCCATATCCAAACAACTTGAAATTGAAGGATTGTTTACAAATGGAGAACCTTCAAGACAGTTGCCAATCTTCCCAGGAGTGGGTGGCCCAGCAAATTCAGTCCAAGGTCAGACCATTTAATGCTCAGAGAAAAATCCAAGAGCTACTTTATGTGACCTACAGGCCTCTGTAAGCACATTAAATGTTTATGTTCATGAAATCACAATCATGAAAAGACTGAACATTATAGCTTTTATGTAAGGGTGACTAGGGAAAAGAATATGGAGCATGACTTAGGTTTGCAAAACTGCATCTTGAATAAACCACAAAAGTTGGACTTTGAACTGATGAGACCAAGGTGGATATGTTTGGTCATCATGCACAGCATCATGTTTGGCAAAAAACAAACAAACACAGTGTATCACCACAAACACCTAATACCAACCATCAAACATGGTGGTGGAAGGTTGTTGACCTGGGTTTTTTTCCGCAGCCACAGGACCTGGGAAACCTGCAGTCATTGAAACAACGATGAACTCGTGAAGAACTGTATACCAGAATATTCTTGAGACAAATGTGAGCCCATATGTCAAGCAGCTAAAGCTGGGCTGAAATTGAGTCATGCAACAGGACAATGATCCCAAGCACACCAGCAAATCAACAGCTGAATGGCTAAAGAAGAAAAAACAAGGTGTTGGAATGGCCAAGTCAAAGTCCAGACCTCAAGTCCATTGAGATGCTGTGGTGGGATCTTAAGAGAGGTGTGCATAAGTGAATGCCCTCAAACATCAATGAACTGATGCAATGTTGTAAAGAAGAGTGGGCCAGAATCTCTCCAAAAGGATATAAGAGACAGATAAACTCCTACAGAAAACGTTTACTTCAAGGTATTGTTGCTAAAGGTGGTTCTACATGTTACTGAATTACAGGGTATACTTATTTTTTCCCACCTGAATGTTGGTTTACTTTTTGGAAAAAAGACTACATACTGATATCTGTTGTGTTTTTTTTGTTGTTGTTGTTGTCACCTGAGGTTACTGGTGTGTTTATAGAAATTGGTGAGGACCACACAATTGTTATTTAGGCCCTGATAAATAAAAACATAGACATAAAAGAGGGTGTACTTTCGTTTTCCCATGAATGTCTTTTCATATAATTTTACAATTGTTTCAATGCAGCTAATAATGGTTTACATATTGTTACTTTGGTACATATATTCTGGCTTTAAATCTAATTTTTAAAAAAATTCCCCTCCATTTCATTGTTTACGTTTGTATATATTTGGCACCTTAAAGGACAGTAAAAGGAACATACTTGTCACATTTAAGGTACAGATGCTCTTGTCACTGTGGTGGTACCTTTTTTGGAGCATATTTGTATCATTAAAAAGGTAAATTATTTGTACCCCTGAACATGTTAAGGGAAAGTACCACTTTATATCCCAAGGTACAAATAGCCTACCTTCCCCATAGGTATAAAATGTAAGGGTACAAGTTTGATCCTACAAATAAAAGTAATGTTTCCATACCCTTAAAGGCTACTGCCAGAGTGACAAGAGATTGTACCTTTTTAGGTACAGAATGGTACCTTTTTTAAGAGCATGTAAAGGACATTGAGCTGCATTTTAAATGTACAGTATGGTAAGGTTTTTGTATACATTAAGAGTGTACTTTAAGGTGTTCTGTCTTAGATTTATTCTTTACTGGTAAGGTACTATCTACTTGGCTCTGCTGGATCTAACATTATGACTTTAGTATTGTTGATTCTGTACTGTTGTTTGAAAGTGTCTGTGGGTCTATGCTAATTAGTTCTCTCAGGTGTCTAATCAAGAGTAGCTGCAGTCTCCGTTAAGGTGTGAATTGTGGGCAGGGCTTACTAAAATATAGTAAAGGCATGTGCAGATCAATATTCTGTGTACTTTAAGGTGTTCTGTTTTAGAATTATTCTTTACTGGTAAGGTAGGTTTCTGATCTTTGTATACCATCTACTTGGCTCAGTTGAATCTAGCCTTATGAATTTAGTCTTCCCAGTTGACTTCCAGGTGTGCGTGCACGCTGGTTTTGCTGGATGCACCATGGCTCAGTTTTTATTTTCTGCCTCAGGTCTTTTGATCCTAAACACTAAGACTAACCTTCAGAGATTTATGAACGCTGCTATATTCATTGAGGCTCCCGCTGCAGTCTGTGTGGATCTGCAGCCATTACTGCGGGAAATATTCTCTTGCATAGCCTCATGTCACCATCATCTCCGTCCCCGTGCTTGGCCCACTGGGATGAGCTACAACAATCTCCAAAATCTGAAATATATACAGCGGATTTCCCTCCCGGGTTCTTCTCTGGTTTGTAACTCTGCCAAAATTGGGCTGGTTAACACTAGATTGTTGACAAATAAATAATTTATTTTAAACGATTTCTTTATAGCCTGTGGTTTAGATCTCATCCTTGTGACTGAGACATGGTTTACTACCAGCATTTTAAGGTCTGCTGGTTGAACTTTATCCTACTGACAGTCATTTTCTCAGCTTACCTCGGATCACTGGTAGAGGTGGTGGTCTTGCTACAATTTTTGAAGAGTGTTTTAAATGCCAATCGCTGCCTGTCGACAACTACTCAAGCTACTCAACTACTCAAACTATGCAGATTGTAACTGTCTAGCTCTCTGCTCTGTGCACTCATATACAGACCTTTGAAGTTGAGTATGGGCTTTATTCAAGAATTCTCAGACTTTCTCTCTGCACTTGTACACAGCTCTGACAAAATTCTGATTTTGGCAATTTTAATATCCATATTTTCTGTCCTTCTGAGTGTCTGGTTGTTTTTACAACTTATTGATTCTTTTAATTTACACTCACTGAGCACTTTATTAGGAACACTATACTAATAGAAGGTGTTCTATTGGATTTAGATCCGGTGACTGGGAAGGCTACTGAAGAACATTGAACTCATCGTCATGTTCATAAAACCAGTTTGAGATGACTTTTGCTATGTGACATGCTGCATTATCATGCTGGAAGTAGACATTAGAAGATGGGAAAATTGCGGCCAAGTAGGGATGTACATGGTCAGCAACAATACTCAAATAGGCTGTGACATTCAATGTCACAATTGGTTCAATTCATGATTGGTTGGTATAAATGGGCCCAAAGTGTGGCAAGAAAACATTCCCCACACCATTACACCACCTCCACTAGCCTGGACTGTAGACACAAGGCAGGTTGGGTCCATGGATTCATGCTGCTGGCACCAAATTCTGACCCATCTGTGTGCCTCAGCAGAAAATGATATTCATCACACCAGGCTTCGGTTTTCCAGTATTCAACTGTCCAGTTTTGGTGAGCCTGTGCCTACTGCAGCCTCAGCTTTCTGTTCTTGGCCGACAGAATTGGAACCTGATGTGGCCTTCTGCTGAAGTAGCCCATCCACCTCAAGGTTCGAGGTGCATTCTGAGAGCATTCTATGCTTTTTTCATACTATACTAGCCTCCCCAACAGAGTTTTTAGACTGATAGTACTCTTAGTCCATGACTTAGTGAACCATTATGTGGAGATATTTATTGATAGAGACTTCAAAGTATTTTTGTAAGTTGCTCTGGACAAGGGTGTCTGCCAAATGCCAAAATGTAAATGTGTAAATAGTCATTTAGAAGAAGAAGAAGAAATTGCATTGTCTGAGTTTTGATCTGGTGAGATCTGGAATATGTAAACTGGGGCTGCTGCCACATCATAGCTAAAAAAGAAAGGTCCACATGTTAGGACATTACATTTGTACTTGTGTCAGAAAACCATCTCAAACTACGGTGACCAAAACCTAATTGTCTAACTTCATTATCCAGGGGAGGTTTCACATTTGGCTTAAATACTTGGATCATATATGGATTCAAAGATACACATACATTCCCATATATGGGCTTAAAGATACACCCACTCAGAGCTGTTCTTATTTTATCCATGAATTATCCATAAATTGTCTGATGATTTTGTCTTAATGTGAACAGTGTTGCTGTAGGCTTTTCACATTTCTTTCTGAATTAACATTTGTGACAACAGCACAAATGAAATGAGCACAAATGCATTCCTTCGATGACCCTTAAGAGAATACCCAACTAGTTTTAGAAAAAAGACTGACACAAATAAATGACTAAGCGAAAGAAAATTAATGTCCTTAATTAAAATATTTAAATTGAAATCATTTACAATATAAGTAAGTTAAATTGAGTTTGTTCAGTGAAAAACAGTGTTGACTCTTACCATGTCCTTTGCTTATGTCAAAGAAAATGGGACTGATATCTCTGTTTCCAAATTCCTCTGCATAGTTTACAAGTGCTTGTTTGATGGTTTGATATCCTGCCAAGACAACCACTTTCTTAGGCCCAAGATACACAGTGAATATTGATCCATATTTTTTTGACATCTGTAAAAGGAAACAAAAAAGTAAAAGTTAATTTGAATGGTGAAGGTTTTTGGTTCTAGATATTTGATATTTGTTGAGTCTTTTTAGCTAGGGCAGTTAGCATTCTTTTTCATGCACATTCAGCTGCCCAGTGCTGTTGCATGGGCAGCAGTTTGAAAAAAATACCACTAAGCATCAGCAGGTCTATAATAATAAAAAGTTCTATTACACCCCTGCTAACCTCCAGAGGTTAATCAACTGCATACCACATGTCAAAGTGACATATGATACAGTATTATCTATAAACGCTAAACTCAAAACTTAAACAAATCTTGGGATTGGCAAGATTTCAGTGAGGCATACAAGAGCCTTGTATCCACTACAACAAGAAGTGGTGACATGGACAATGGACATTGTCACAAAGCAGCTTTACAGAAATATATAAATTCAGAATATAAATTTTACATGTATAAATTTATAAATTTATCCCTAATGAGCAAGACAGAGGCGACAGTGGCAAGGAAAAACTCCCTGAGACTATATGAGGAAGAAACCTTGAGAGGAACCAGACTCAAAAGGGAACCCATCCTCATCTGGGTGACAATGGATTGTGCAACAACAAATAATTCTATAATTCTAATAATTCTATAACTGTGTACTACATGGTCAAATGTGCAATTGTGTAACCAGGAAATTCATCATAGTTTTAACATGAAGTCTATTTTGTTGAAGTTATCAAACTGTTCACTGATGGAGACTTGAGTGCAAAACTGTTCGTGGCATTTGCAGTCCAAAGCCATCTTCATGGTTTCTAAGTGGTGCCATCCACAGTAATCTCATGTATCTTTAGGCTGTCCTTATGGGGCCGTCCTCAGCAGCAGCGAATGGTTTCCATGAGATGAGAACCCCTACCAGAAGTAGGGTATCAGGCTCGATCAGGCAGGTCTGGAGAGCAGAAGGGGTCAGGATCACTGGTATCTTAGGAGTAGCATGTGTAGCTCGACAGAGAGAGAGAAAGAAACATAGATTATTAGGTATGCTTATTGTCACGTAATGGTTAAAGACAATGTACATTGTGTGCAGAGTGCAAGCAGGGCCTCTGGCAAGACTAGCTATGACAGCATAACTAAAAGGGAGAGCCAGAAAGTAACACAGACATGATGGCGCCCTGGGACATAAAGCGGCCAATCACTCCACCATCAACAAACCTCAGTGAATGCCTGACAGTTGGGGAGGGCAACAGCATCCACACATCCCAGTTCACCCCAGCACTCTATGCATGTGAACCCTCAGGATCTGCTCCTTTACCTAAGAAAAACTATTCACAAAAGGTTTGACTAAACAAATATGTTTTCAGCCAAGACTTAAGCACTGAGACTGTCTCTGAGTACTGAACACTAATTGGAAGGCTGTTCCATAACTGTGGAGCTTTGTAAGAGAAACCTCTGCCCCCTGCAGTAGCTGTCACTATTTGAGGTACCAAAAAGTAGCCTGCAGCTTTTGATCAAAGTAGGCATGGCAGATCATAAAGACGAGCAGTTTACTCAGGTGCTGCAACTCGAGACCATTCAGTGCTTTGTAGGTCAGTAGTATTTTATAATCATGTCCTGTTAGGACTGGGCTGTCATCCAGGGCATGATAAAAGGCAGGGTTAAATGCTGACTCATTCCATCGACTCCAGTGTGTCTCCCCTGTCTTAATGTTAAGAGTCTTTCACCCGCATATTTTCCAAAAACAGGATAGTCAAATACTATAACTCAAAATGCTATAAAGTTTGCAAATTCAAATCCCAGCGATGCCAAAGCCATCGATGCCCAGAAGTGAATATCGCAAAATTGGCTGTGCTCTCTGGGTGTGAGGAATGACATTACTGTCTCTCTCCTGTAAATCAGAGCGATATTAGCCAGTCACAGGCATCTGTGAGGCCATGTATGCAGGCCATGTATGCGCTTCCCTCCAAGTGTGTTATGCTGCCCTGTGACACAGTATGAGCAGCAGTTTGAAACAAGAAACACTGTACTGAATTATTATTATTATTATTATTATTATCATTATTATTATTATATGATACCATGGCTAACATGCATTAACAATATTTAGCTTTATAGCATATGGGTGATCATGGTAAAAAAAAAAAGTCTGATCTGATAAATTGTCAACAAAAATCACACATAATAATTTAATATACACTATACACTCACCATCCACTTTAATAGGAGCATCTAACATCTACACACCTGCTCATTTATACAGTTATCCAGTCATACTATCATGTGGCACAATTCATAAAACGATGCAGATACAGGTCAAGAGCTCACATTAAACATCAGAATGAGGGAAAAAATGTGATCAGCAGTGAGTTCAAAATATATAGATCAAGAAAGTAAACAACAACAAACGAGTTACAATGCTACTGCACATGTCTGGTCCTGAAGCATTTCCAGTGGCGCCATTTTTAAAACCCATACCCGTCAAAACAGCACATACATGACTAGCGCGTACTCTTTTGAAAACTATTTATAAAAACTGAAAATAAACAATGAAGTGGCATTACCAGACCCTTTATATAAGACTTTGAGGCGACAACTTTTCACACTGAACATTTACGTTTATCTGAAGTAATTTATCCAGACGTGTGCCATTATCTGGTTGATACCAAGTTCATCTACACGAGAGATGTGGTAAAAACATATCGCAGTCTGGATGCTTACAATTATTTCCTTAGCAGAAAAGTTGGGAACATTTGTTCGTACAATGTGGATGACATTTGTCTTGTGTTTGGTGAAGTTGGAGCAAGTCAAACAGTGTCAAAAACGTACTCTGCATGGTTCGTCGCTAAGATGGCGGGGGTGTTTATCAGTGGACATTGCACTTGCGTGGCTGGGTCAGTCTGTCTATCTATGCAAATAATAAATTACATTGCTAACTGTATGCTAGTAAACTATGCAATGTGCGTTTATTACATATGACATAAGTCATTATTTCATAACTTTTTCAAATGTCTGTGGTTAGGTTAGGTGAAGTTCATAGCCATGTTTCTGCGACCGTTGTTGCTGAGGAACAGTGTGTGATAGAGGGTTTGAATGCTCCATCTGTGACATCTGAGCTATGCATGAATAAACAAAAAGGTGCATGCAATTCAGTGCTGGCTACCATGTCTTTTATTTGTAAAATTCTGATACATAAACCCATGTTGGTGTTTCTAGGTAAAAGCAGATATTTGTAGATTAGTAAATTTATAATCCCACTTTAAAATGTGTGCTACACATCTTAGAGTTTCTAGTCAGTATCTAGCCTTCTCGCTTCACTGAAGCAATCCAGGTGTCACATTGTGTTTTTTTCAGAAATCTAAACATGTTAATTTCTGAAAGTAGGTTAGTTCTGGGCCTGAGGGAGCATCCAACCACTGAACATCATGGTGCTAATTTTAATGCTGACATTTTTAATTGCATGATTATCTCAATCTCACTCTGCATAAAGCGCCGCCAGCTGTTGTTTTGAATGTGCTCGACAACTAACCGGACAACTAAAGGTTTGTGCAGTTTTATAAGGAAATTAGCTGTAAGTTTTACTGAGCATCTTGCAGAACCAGCCACAGTTCTTCTGGAGACTTTGACTTTCACACTTGCTTCTTATTTTTGCAGCAAAACCCAGCAGCCTTCATGATGTTTTTTTGTCTAAAAAGTGGTCTCTTATGTAATATGCTGCTTTCTTTACTGACATACAACCATTTTTCTGTAACATTTAATTTTGTGCTGGAAAACTAATGCTTGGAAATCTAAAATGTTTTTGTACTCAATCAATAATGTAGAAGTCATAAAATAAAAATCTATAACAAAGTTTGTACTAAAAAAAATAGGGTGCCTAAGACATTTGCACAGTACTGTGTGTGTGTGTGTGTGTGTGTGTATATATATATATATATATATATATATATATATATATATATATATATATATATATATATATATATATATATATATATATATATATATATATATATATATATATGTATATATATAGTTCAGAAAATCTTTACTTTTATTCAAGTATTGCTGTTGGGCACACTGACAAGTATGCAAATATCTAACTAAATCTTTACATACATATATGCAGGTTTTGTTAAAGGACATGAAAGTTTCTGCCAAAAGTTTTACATATTACAATTAAAATATCAAAGGCTACAAATATAAAAGCTGCTCTACACATCTGAACATAATTTAATAGTTAATGAAATTCTACACATATGTCCAATACATTACAATGCCAAGCATGTCTTGTAATGTAAGATGTATGCTCTAAGCAAAGTTCTCATCTTAGACCACACAGAATCAGAAATCGATGGCTGCCACAAACAATTTGTTTAAAATTAAACAATAATTATCTAGTACAAATACACAAATTGACTACAACAACAATCAAGACACTCACTTCACATAGAGTCAGGTAGGGTCTTTTGAGGTTCAGCTGTAGCATGTTTCCCAGGATGGGCAGTGGTTTAGGACCCGGAGGCTCCTTGTTTTCTTCCTGAGAGCTGGCATCAGAAGAACGGAGATAAACAATCAACAGCAACATCATCACAAGACCAAGCAATATGCCTGTACTTGTAGGTTGCAGGAGAAGCTCTTCCACCAAAGCCATTGCTAAAGGGGTAACCTGAGTCAAATGTGTTTTGCTTAAAACAAGTAGAAAGCAGCAGACTGACAAAAACAGACTGCTCAGGTTGGAAGACTGGTAGCAACTTAAAAACAGTTGTGTGGTCGATGAACAGGGGTGGAGCTGTTCTAAAATAAAAGCCACAGGAGAACGTTTGAGAAACACAAAAATATTTGTGCAGCTCATTTTATTTATTTGACTCCCAGTACAGAAGAGGTTGACTTGCATGGAATGGCATGCTGATTGAGAATGAGATTAGTGAACTGAATTCTTCTGAGGTCCCACAGCCAGGAGATAGGCTGTGCACTAACAGCTAGCAGTGATGCTCCTCAGTGTTTGAGAAAACCAAGCAAATTGTAGAAAACTATCACTACTATATTAAATAAAGAAAAGAAAAACATCTTTTCTGAGTCATCAGTAGGAGATTCAGCTGCTAGCAGAAGTTCTACACTGGTGGTTGGAAGCTTTTTGCACTGCTGCATCACTTTTTTCTTGAATGCAGTGGTCCACTTCTCCACTAGCTTGCCTGACACTCCTTCTCCAAACATCAGAACAAAGTCTTGCTCAATCTAACACAGGCCAGAAAAGTACCAGACAAATCATTAATAGATATAAACCCATGTAAGCATTGAACAAACTTGTTTCTAGACAACAGCAATGCATTTTTAAAAATCGTTAAAAATATGATTCTAAACACTTTACCAAACCTTTAATGTCTTTGAAACGTGGAAAGACTATCAATATATCACTTGATTGCACGGGATCAAGAACCATGTTGCACCAATAGTCAAATGTCAGTTTCATTTTCTTCTTGATTGCATCCTCATCAGCAGAATAGTTCATGAATACAAGTGCTTCCTTGCATTCATCCTCACTCAAGACAGTCTTCAGTGTAATCTCTGACTCCCGTCTTACAGTTGGTCCACCAGACACCCCCTCAGCAGACGATCCTTGTCCTGATGAATAACAAAGCATTTTAAGAACTTCAACACTGCTTAAAGAATGCTAATCCTTCATGAAAAAGATAAGAGGCTCATCTTAGTACAAATAAAAATGTCACAGTTAAGGTAACACAGTAGCAACAAAACTGCTGTGAAAGATGGCACAATAAGCTATGTAAAAACCAAAAAAAGGCAGGAGATTTCTGAATTTCATTCTGTACCTTCAAAGGATGCTCGTCGTTCTTTAGCCCAGCCTCTCTGTATAGTTTTCATTCTCCATGCCAAGTACCCAGTCCCACTCTCACCATCACAGTAATGCTCCTTAGAAAGACTGCACAGGAGAGGCTTGTGGAGAGTCAGATTCCAAGTCTGGTTGCATATACGTTTATGGGGGGAAAAAAGTCTTCATGATACTAATAAATAAGTATTAAGGAAACTTCTAGCAAGTAATGTAATAAATACAAACCTGCACCATGTCTTATGGTGAGAACTCCAACTGAGGGATCTTTAACTACATCCTCAAAAACATCATCATCCACCTCAGTCCATGATTCATCAATAATCTTCACATTTTCAGGTACAGTTGGGACACCAAACTTTAAAAAGGCTGAAAAAAGGTAAAAATATAAATTAAAAAAAAAAAAAGCAAATCAATGAGAAAAGATAAATGTTACAGCTACAAGCACCTAAACCATTTAATGAAAGTATATTAATTTTTTTTTACCAGTGGACAAAAATTCCTTCAGGCTCAGCTCAGTTACTTTAACAAATTTTTGGGCATCCCCAAGTTTCACCTTAACCAGCATGCTCTGTAAGAGGTGACAGAGTTTTACATAGTTGACAATGAAAAAGGTTTAGTGCCCAACATATAAATAAGTACAGAAATTCTGTTGCTACAGTTTGCATAATTGAGTTGAACCTCAAATTGCGTTACTTACACTACCACTAACGTACCACTCAGATTGCCTCAACTAATTGTGTATGTCTAACAGCAATAATGAAAAATAGTTGTTTGTGATACCGAAATCATTACTGGCGGCTAAAAGGATGAAAAACAATGTAGCGGGTGTTTTTAAATGAGACTTTCCTGCCTTCTTCATTGCGCAGCATTGAGCTAAGTTAACGCTAAGCCCATAGCACCACCTATGTGGCTTCAATAAAACTGCAGTAGTGGCGTTCCATGAAACTACTTCACAGAATTTGAAATTAAAATGTCGTTGGACACATTTAATCTGTCGTGAGCTGAACGCAATTATATAGTTTATATAACATTACAACAGTTTATATAACATTATATTTATTCTAACTTAAGCTGTGTATCTAATGTCATAATACATGCTGAAACTCAACAAAACATTTAATCCACAACGATATTACATGAATTACACGTTAAACATTTACATTAGAACATGATGCAAACTTTAGAGGGGGTGGCCCCATATGGACTGCCTGAAGAACTGTTTGGATTGCTGGGGATGGCGCCACCTGGGGGCTGTGGAGATGGCTTGGGGATCACATATGGGGAGCTGTACTGTAATGGCTTGGGACTGCGATTGCTGTAGTGGCTTTGGGGCTGCGGTTGCCACGAGCAGCTTCGTACTCAGGACTCCATCAGTGGACAGTGGATAGATTTTAACCAACCGGACTTCTTG
>CM040466.1:16811968-16823510 GCA_022758105.1 Pangasianodon gigas
TAGGAACTTGCTGCGAAGTTGGTTAAGTTACCTATTCAGAATTTCTGAGTTTAAACCAACAATATTACACAAAGTTCATCAAACTACAACCTATGTAGTAATATTAACACATTTATTCATATAAAATATTAAAATTGTGTTTTAATACGTTACTTAAAAGAGCTTACCTTTCGGTGCGAGGTAAAAGAAAATGGCGGCGCGCAAACTTCTGTTCAGATCTTCAGGATTAGATTGAGAGGCAGAGCTTAACAGAGTAAAGTTAACGAGGCAGAATTTAACTCTGATCATTTTCACCAACACTAGGGGGTATCTTTCCCTATTTGTTGTTAATTTAACTCCTTAAGGGTAAAGAGAGAGTAGACACAGAGAAGACACATTGGCAACTGTTACAGTAAGATTCTGTGAAGCTTACTGTGTAACAAAACAATACGTATGAACTGGACATACTATATAATCTTGGAAAATGAAATGGCAGGTTACATATATAACTGTGGTGCTGTGATACCTTCTTGTTTGCATGCACACATGGTCAAGACCTTTACCACAGAGTTACATGATGACCATATGACACATTTCATATAAAATACCATCATCAGTGGCTGTCTTTCCCTTCTTGCTGAGTTTCTACCGGTTCTGCACTGATTCCACATAATGGTGACCCAGTTATAAAGTTACTCATAGAACCACATGTACAACTGTTCTATTTCACCCCTCTTAGCCCCCAGGGGCTATATCACTGTGTTACGCAGAACTGACTTACCCTAAGCCTGACTGAAAGGGCACTTAGAACGATTATAACAAGGTTATGAGCACCTAATGAAATCCCATCTCTAGTGCTATGATGCACAGCAATAGCTGCTACATATACTTTCAGCATAGATGGAGATCTCCCCTTGTCTAGCATTTTCTGCAGAAAGGCTGAACAGTTGGCACCAGACAGTGCACCGTATCTGTCTGATGAAGTATACACCACTTTTGGAACAGTTTCCATTCAAGAGTGTACAAGGCCAGTTTATTATGGGCTCTTGCATTTGCTAGTGTTTCCAATCTATGGCCTATGCTTCCCTCTGAGAGGCCATACCCATAGACGCAGATGTCCTGGGCAAGTGAGAACACTGCTGCTACTTCTTCTGGGTGCAGAGGCTGTGAAACAGATGAATCTTTGAGCACAAACCCAAAAATGACTCAACACGGGGGAAAATAAGGAAGGGACGATACACTCAACCACAATGGTGGCAGGCTCACAAGCGTGTGATGCTCCAGGCAATGGTATGGTGCGACAGGGGAAGCCCAGCATGCGAGGGACACAGCCCTTAGTGATAATTGAGAGAGGTAAGTGTCTCATGAACTTATCAACAGTAACTGATAGGCAACTGAAAAGCTTATGAAGTTAATATGAACCTATAGCCAGCTTTGGAGGACAGATTGACCGCACTCAGACTGCAGTTACAAGTTGTCATTCAGATAGCTTGAAAAAAGCCTGATATGTGTATAAGGCAAGAAGAATAAGAGTCACCACATGTGGTCACCACATGACTTTTTGGTAAAGCTCTTGACATATGTGCACACTTGCAAAACATGTTAAAGCACTGGTCCAGGTGTTAAAGCACTGTCCTGGCAGTTAGGAGGAATGAAATTGAACTCTAATTTACTACAGAGGTTCTCAACTGTGTTAAGGACCACAGAGAACAAATAGCCTTGTTGAGTCTAGTCTTGTTCATTACAAATCTTTTAAATTTGTGTTGTTTAATCACTTACTGAAGATGATCAGACAGCACCTGTGTCAAAATCCATTATATCCAATTAAAAAAAATGGTACAAAATTTGTACATCTTAAGTTTATCTTAAGGCGAATATTTTTATACTGGTATTTTCTTTAATGTTTAACTAGTCAGAAAAACACTGAAAAAATAATTGTTTTGCAATTTTTTTCATGAAAACTGTGATTGTACTGAGTGGTTGTGCTGAGGACACTAAAGGCACCTTGTATTTATTATGGCCCAGGTATTTCTGGCCTAAAACCCATGAATATTAATGTATTATAAATATTAAATTACTCCCACTACTCAGTTAAATGATGCTGTCCACATCTATAATAAATTATGTTCTTTCATATTTCTTGGTTGGACAGCAGGCCTACAGCCGCCACCATTCAAGCTCTTCACGCTCCTCACGCAGCTGCCACCTGGGTGCTGAAAGGACAGTGCCACTACAGCACCCCTATTATTGTGCATAGCGCAGGAATACATGGCTGCAAGGCGGGGCGACACAATTATGTGCAGCTGGCTGCCAATGAGTGCAGCGGTGTTTCCTCACCCTCCTGGAGAAACCAGGGGAGTATAAAAGGGTGTGGCAGGAACAGTAAGGTGAGCTAGTTTGGTCTGGATGGAAATGCCAATCCCTTTCTCTCCTTCTCACACACAGACTGCAGACAGTGACGAAGACCATGCTCCTGACCACCACTGAGCACCTTCACCTCTATGGCAGAAGCCTCACCTTGACGCTGCTCACTAGGACTAGGACAACCTCGATGCTGTGCCATTCACCCAGCACCCTGCACCTACCTCACCTTCACAAAAACCTAAATAAAAGAGCACTTGTTTTCCCAATACCTCCTGCCTCCTCTGTGTCTGTTTTCAGCCTGTTGCAGCCCCGAGTTGCTACATTAGCTTCAAACAGATAGGGTACTTTTTATCAGTGCACCATTCAGCTTTTGAAAATCTACTTTCACAAAACAAAACAGATGCTTCCCCATACAAACATTGGAAAGCCCATGCTTTGATCTAACACCCCAAAATCTGGGTAAATCTCAGATAATCTAGTAAAACTCAGGTAATCTCTGAGTAATCTCAGCACACTCTAATAAAGCAAATAATTAAAAAGCTCGCCTACAACATTGGAATAAAATATTTTGAAGTGAAAATTAACATTCAACATACACAGCCCAGGAAAGATACACCTCTGCATTCTTTTTGCTATACACAGAAAGAGTCAAAAAGGCCTAAGGTCTCCTGAAAAATTTGTGTCTCCTGCAAATTGTCCACAATCTGTTTTATTTTCTTTAGATTTAGGTTTCTTTATCCAGGTCTTTTTCCAGGAACAAAGTCAGAAAAATATAATATAGAGCTATAGATTACAGTATATACGTATATCATTGTGTTATACTGTACCTTAAACGTTGAGTATTTAATGTAATTCTCTTTGGCCCAGTTAACCATTTCTTTGAGGGTCACTGTATTCAAACCTACTTCCATTTACACTGTGGCTGAGATGACATGTGAGATGGCATAATTTAATGGCTGAGTGATGGAAAATGGTTTCCTAGTAAAGTAGTAAGCAACATTAATATCTCGAACTTTTCCTTGGTAGAAATTCATACTGTGCCATTGGCAAGGATGAAGCTCAACCAGGAAGTATCATTAAAATGATGCATTTGCTCCTTTATTGGCAAACTCAAACTTACAGCACAAATACAAGCTTGGTGATTAGCTGCAGAACTGACTAAGATAGGGAAAAAATTGTCAGGGTCACAAATCCCACAAAGACATTAAATACCATATTAATGAGGAAGCCACAGAGGCTCATGGGTATGTAGAGTAGAGTTTTATTACAGAGCAGTGCCTATATAATTCTATAATTTCTAAATCCAGAGACATTCACAGTAAAATGCAGAAGTGGAATTTTAGGCACAGTTTAGTGTAGGATATTTTGTACTGCATAAAGAATATTGTTGATTAAAATAGATGCATAGAACCTGTCCTTAATACACAGGAAGAAAGCCTAGAGAAACAGTTAAATATTAATTATTTTATTCATAGTCTCTTGTCCCAGAGACTTCTTGTAATAGTAATAGAATAGAATAATAATTAACAATGGAGTGGTCTGATACCACCCTGGAGTGGATTATTAACAGTTGTTGCCTCTTTTATCTCTCTCTTCTGAAGTTAATAATACAAAAAATGCAGTTTGTCATGTTACTGATAAACTGCAATGCACAAAGTCCTCTGCCCTGAACAGCTTTACATCTGACTGTTATGAAGTATTAAGGACTTGTTCCATATATTGAAATAAATGTTCCCCTTAAAGAAAGCTTCACCATAGCAATTATACATAATGGCTACAATTATATTGTTAGGCTTAAAGTGTTTTCCTTACAAGTCCCTGTAATTTGGTTGCTGAAATGATAACACATTTAAACAGTCTCAATAATGTATGCCTCTCCTGGCTCAGGTCTTATTTGACTGATTGTTTTCATTTTGTAGATGTAAATGGTGACTTCTCTACACATACTAAGGTAAAGTTTGGTGTTTTGCAAGGTTCTGTTTTAGGGCCACTCTTATATATGCTACCTCTGTGTAACATTATTCATAAATATGGTATGATGAGAGCCAGATGAGACACCAGCTTAATAAAGTTGAGGAATGTGTAAGGGACAATAGACACTGGATGCTTATTAACTTCCTTCTACTTAATTCTGACAAGACAGAAGTACTTGTACTAGGACCACATGCAGCTAGAAGTAAGCCTTCTGATTACATAGTAACTCTGGATGGCCTTTCTGTTTCATGATGTACAGCAGTAAAAGACCTTGGTGTGACTATTGACTCCAGTCTTTCATTTGAAGCTCATGTAGATAATATTACTAGAAAAGCCTTCTTTCATATTGTTAAGATAAGAAATATAATGTCACTACACTATACAGAAAGACTAGTTCATGCTTTTGTTACCTCTACATTGGATTATTTTAATGCCTTACTGTCTGGATGTTCCAGTAAGTGCATAAACAAGCTCCAGTTAGTCCACAAATCCTTATTAGAACCAGAAGATATGACCACACTGCATTGGCTCCAATTAAAATTTTGCATTGATTATAAAATACTACTGTTGACCTATAAAGCATTGAATGGTCTCGTGCCACAGTACCTGAGCAAACTTTTGGTCCTTTATGATCCTTCATGCCTACTTCGATCAAAATGTGCAGGCTATTTGATCGCACCTCAAATAGTGAAGGCTACAGCTGGGGGCAGAACTTTCTCTTACAAAGCCCCACAGTCATGGAACAGCCTTCCAATTAGTGTTCGGCACTCAGACACAGTCTCAGTGTTTAAGTCTAGGCCGAAAACATATTTGTTTAGTCAAGACTTTTGTGAATAGTTTTTTCTTAGGTACAGGGGCAGATCTAGAGGGCTCACGGGCATAGAGTGTTGTTGTGAACTTGGATGTGTGGATGCTGTTGCCCCCCAATCTCACGCATTCACTGAGGTTTGTTGATGGTAGAGTGATTGGCCGCTTTATGTCTCAGGGCACCCTCATGTCTGTGTTGCCTTCTGGCTCTCCTTTTTTGTTATGCTGTCATAGCTAGTCTTGCCAGAGTACCTGCTTGCACTCTGCACACAATGTAGATTGTCCTTAACCATTACGTGACAATTAGCATACCTAATAATCTCTCTCTCTCTCTCTCTCTCTCTCTCTCTCTCTCTCTCTCTCTGTCGAGCTACACATGCTATTCCTGATATACCAGTGATCCTGACCCCTTCTGCTCTCCAGAACTGCCTGATCCATCCTGATGCCCTACTTCAGGTTGGAGTTCTCATCACTTGGAAATCACTTGCTGCTGCTGAGGATGGCCCCACATGGACAGGCTTAAGATACATGAGATTACTGTGGATGGTACCACTTAAAAACCATGAAGATGGTTTTGGACTGCAATTGATACGAACAGTTTTGCACTCAAGTCTCCATCAGTGAACAGTTGATAATTTCAACAAAATAGACTTCATATGAAAACTATAATGGATTTCCTGGTTACACAATTGCACTTTTTGACCATGTAGTACACAGTTATAAAAAGGAATTGTTTATAATTGCACTATCCATTGTCACCCAGATGAGGATGGGTTCCCTTTTCAGTCTGGTTCCTCTCAAGGTTTCTTCCTCATATAGTCTCGGCGGTTTTTCCTTGCTACTCTCACCTCTGGCTTGCTCATTAGCCAAGCCGATAGACTCTTACGCAAAAAGAATAAGTGTTGTAATAACATCAGAAGGTGCTTCAACAAAGTATTAATTTAGGGGTGTGCACACTTACAATAACAATAACCTGGGTTCACATAGAAGTGTGAACCCAGGTTACTGTAAGTTTTTTTATTTTTTTCCCCTAAAATGCTTCAGATTGTTTTTTCACTTCATTTTTATATGTCCTATTATATATTCTATTATATATTCTATTATATAGTCACACTATATATGCAATTTCACTTTTAAGGTGGAAAATGTTCTGAAATGATTTATCTTGGTTTCTTTTTTTACAATCACAAAACCCTGCCAAACAGGGGTGTGTAGACTTTTCATATCTAATGTAGACTTTACCATGTATAATAAAAATACTCAGTGGTTTCTAGGATTTACTACGTGTCTTCCTAAAGAGCAAGTTTAGCAATCTAGCGTAATTTTAAGTTTTTAAACCTTAAACTTAGGGAATCAGTTCCATTGGCAGCCTTCCCATCATTCTGGTACAAGTTGATCTTTGTCTCATCTGTCCAATGTACAATGTTGCTCCAGAACTGTACACTGTATTAACATATTAACACATATTTGCTAACAAGGGATAGTCTGAATGTCAGAAGAGAACCAAAACACAGGACTGGACAACACACTGGAGCTTCACCTTGCATTTATGTTTTGTCCATCCCTGCTGATACAATAATAATGTTACAGGCATTTTTTTTATTTTACATAATATTTAATAAAGATAGCAAAACTATTAAGCAGTGCAGTGGTCGAAGGTCTCTCAGCTGTTTAATTTATGCTCAGCAAAACAAGTTTTTAGTCTTCAAGCACAAGAATTATTTAAATGCATGATTTGACTTTTATAGCCCAGGTGGGTACCTAGGCTATATAATTATTTATAATCATATAACATACAGTATATAACATACAGTAGGCTAATACAAAAACCCCTTATATTAACAGTAATAACATACTGTATACACTGATTTGTTAAATAACAACTTGGTGACATCCTTCAACAGCTGCTAAAGGCTTAGGGCCAGCCAGGCAACATAGCAGTTCACCAGGGTCCTTATCATGTGAGTATTATCTTCTTATAACCAGCATAACTCTTACAGTATAGGAAGCTTATTCTCTAATACTTGATGTCTTGGATGCATTTTATTTTCAATATAATCTTATAATAAAAACATAAAATGCAATGTTTGGAAATAAGTACTAAAAGAAATAAGTTTAGTATTTTTGAAGTCACTGATGCTATTTTAGCAAGACACTGAAATGTCTAATCTAATGTTAGTAAAATTAATATTTTATTTGATCACCATGATGTGTATACTGAGTCTATGTTACTACTTGTTAGATAGGGAAGAATCCTTTCAGTTGTTTGTGTTTGTTGAAAATGTTATATGTTTGAGCATTTAAACTGATCTATAACACAAAAACCCTGTATCCAGTCAGTTTTGTGAACATTAGTTGAGGCCAGTGATGGCACCAGTCTCTATAGTGGGGCATTAACTAGCTACACTACAAGATACAGTAACTTGTAGGAGATAACTATGACCATTAAAGTGCCCTGAAAACAGACAATAATGGTGGTGAAAATAAAATGCTCTGCAAAAGGCTAGCAAAAATTATCATATTTTGCTGTAACATTATTATGATCCTCATAACCTAGGATTAGCATTAAGAACAAATCTAAAGGCAGTTATCAACGAATGCTAACAATCCCTTGTGCACCTTTATGTGGGGAGTATTTTTCTGATGACAAATGCCTAGAGACATCTCCCTAATTTCTCATGTAAATAACAAAACACAGATTAAGGACAAAATGAAGGTAAGATTCAAACACAATGAGAAAATCTAGTGTGTGAGGTTTTCAGCCATCACAGACTGTGTCCATGCCACAGAAGCCTAGGAAGAATAACATATAAATTACATTATTTAATGCACATTATTAATAATTCGAATAGAATAACATTTCACTGTACTTCAAGTTACTTCAAGTTACAAAAAATTGCACAATGCTGTTTGGGACTGATTCATTACTGAGTGGTTTAATTTTAAATTTCAAAGTAAGTTAATATTTCTTCTCTTGTTTAACTTGTTAGCGTGTAATTAAAGATTGACAAGCTGTTTTTGACAAAGTGTTCTCACATTTTCTCAATGTGTATGCAAAATAATCATTAAATAAAATACTCTTTTACTTCACAGGCAACATTTTACTCAGTTTCATAATATAAAAGGTCACAAAAAAGGACATATAAGTCTAACAAAAAGTGCCTAGGGCAAGAGAATGAAGGAGGACAGAGAGTGCAACATAATCTCCAACCTGGATTCTCAGTCATTAGTGATGGAAGATTTAACATGGTGGAAGATGGTTTGATGGTGGTGTGGCTGGCTGCTTTATGTCCCTCTTTCTCTCTCTCTCTCTCTCTCTCTCACTCACACTGTCGAGCTACACATGCTATTCGTGAGATACCAGTGATCCTGGCCCCTTCTGCTCTCCAGAACTGCCTGGTCCATCCTGATGCCCTACTTCTGGTTGGAGTTCTCATCACTTGAAAACCACTCACTGCTGCTGAGGATGGCTCCACATTGACAGCCTAAAGATCAGTGAGATTACTGTGGATGGTACCAATTAGAAACCATGAAGATGGCTTAGGACTGCAATTGCTACAATAGCTTCAGGACTGCAATTGCTATGAACAGTTTTGCACTCAAACTTCCATCATTGAACAGTTGATAATTTCAACAAAATAGACTTCATGTTAAAACTATAATGAATTCAGAAATAACTCTGATGCTTATATTCATAAGTTGCTCATAAGCTCATAAGTTCCTGGTTACACAATTGCACATTTTGACTATATAGTACACAGTTATAGAAGGGAAATTATTTACAATTTCACTATTATGTGTCACCCAGATGAGGATGGGTTCCCTTTTGAGTCTGGTTCCTCTCAAGGTTTCTTCCTCATATTTTTTTTCCTTGTGACCGTTGCCCCTGGCTTGCCCATTGGGGATACATTTATAAGTTTATTTATATCTTAAAGCTGCTTTCGGACAATGGTCATTGTTAAAAGCACTATACAAATAAAACTGAACTGAAATGAATTGAATTGAAGATGGGTTAAGGGGTTAAAGGGTTGTTTGCGGTTAGATAACTACTGAGCAGTGATAGTGATAGTGATAGTGCTGATGTTCAATCTGCAAAGCTTGCACAGAATTGACATTGAAGAAGAAAAAAAAAACGATGTATGTCCATCCGGGTTTTATGATGATATTAAGGAAAATGATTAGGCATGAAGAAAAATCAATACATTGACTTATTGATTCATTGTGACAATATCAATAATCAGTCTGACCCAGACTAATCATGCATCCAGCGATGTAGCTAAAACAACTAATAATGTTATTAATGTTAATAATTTTTATTAATGTTAATAGAAATTTCTGCATTACCATACACTAAGACAGTAACTGTTATTAATTATTGATGCCCCCCCAACCCCCCACCTGGGCTCCCATTTAAACCTGGTCTAGACACACCACTGGCTGTGGGACCAGGAAGAATGTTTTCCAAAGTGTGATCTCTGTAGAACTATTTCACCATAGACTTGAATAAAACACAGGGACATCTTGACTTGAACTTTTACTAAATAACTTTTTTCCTAGCATCTCTATTTTTATATCAATGTACTTAAACACACTACTGCTCCCTAGCTGCTCCATATATATTTCCCTCACCATCCCAACCATTTTACTCATTGGCATATATTTCAACATCGCATTCCCTAAAAGCACACAATGCAAACATTCTTCAATTCAATCAGATCTTAAATGAACTGGTTAACTTAAATTCTCTCTGAGTGAACAATAGTACTTCAAATATATTCTTTTTTGAACATTTTGAACAGATTTACCTTTCTTCTATACTAGAAGGCCACGGTACTACCTGGACATGTCAGAGCATGCTGTGGGCTTTACTTTGTCCATTTCTTGATAGCAGCTCACTACACTACTTTTCACAAGTTCATTCTTTCAGGTGGCTGAAAATTTCTCTACGTTGTATAAAGGGAGAGAAATGGTGCATCACAATCAGCTCCTTAGCTCCCTAGGTCATGAATCAGTATATCGTGTACACGAGTTCGGGCACTGGTAAGGACCCTGGTATTAAAAAAAGTAAAACTTCACCACTGGCATTTATCAACAACAAGCAGGACCGATATCTTTCTGACATTATTTTTTTATGTTGTTTAAAGTACATTATTAAAAATACTTTGTTCTGTTACATATCCTTGCAAAATTTCAGCTGAATATTAATTATAAATGTTAACTAGATTGTGTTCACTACCTGTCTAGCGATGTGTTTATGCTTATGTTGAAATATAAAGGTTTGTCTTTTCAAAACTTCTATTGCATGTGATGATGTTTATTGCGTTCGCTTGTGCGATTTATATGTTTCGCACCATTAATCCATATATCACCACGGGATACTTTTTACCACCTTAGTTTGTGAAATAACAGTTTGGTTCTGGTGCTTTTACAAAATGTTTCCCTTCCTGATGATGACTCAAGTTGTGTCCCAAATGACACACTATACACTATGCACTTACACTGTGCACTATGTACTCTACCATCTAGTGTATGAATTTTAGAAGGGTAGTATCATCTCAAATGGAACACTAATGGTTTTGTACTATCTGGAAGTATAAGCCTTTTCCCAGTTGATGGCAAATGACAAAATGAATTTCTTCATTTTACTGTTTATGCCCAACATGACCTCAGTCACCATCAGATGGAGGCGTAATCGTCTCCGCAGGCGAATTGTGCTTGCACAATCCAAAATCAGCATTGTAAGTTGTGGTTGTGGCTATGGCTGCTGGCAATGTAAACATTTAAGGAGCATAGTGCCCCACAAAGGCAAAACATAGTTACATAATTACACTGAATTTACTGAAGTTCACACTCCCTTTTTTGATTCTGAGAAAATTTGTGCCAAACAACAGACCCAATTTCAGTCATAACTTAAGAAATTTGACAAAATTTGCAGTTACTAGTTTACCTTTGCAGGGCAGCATAGTACTGCATTTGAAATAGTTTTCTACATCAAGTCATTTTTAAAATAATGCAACAAAAACATGGTTAAAGAACCTTTCTTAATTCCTGTAAACATAAACCAAAGACCTTTAACTTCAATATTAATCCATTTATTAAATATATTCTTTGTCATTCAATTTTAGAAGAACAGACCAAACCACTACTGCCAGCTAATCAACAATGTGTCCATTCTGGCAGTGTCCATTCATGTGCAGTGCATGTGCATAGAGGATGTTCCGTTGTGTGTATATATATATATATATATATATGTATGTATGCGTGAGTTCCTTTGGACCAGTTCAGTTGTGTGTGTATATATATGTGTGTGTGTGTGTGTTCCTAGAACTGGACTGAAGGAACACACACACACACATACATATACACACACACACATATATACACACACAACTGAACTGGTCCAAAGGAACTCACGCAT
>CM040466.1:16823610-16834160 GCA_022758105.1 Pangasianodon gigas
TTCTGTCTTGTGCTGTCTGCACATGTTTGCACTTGTGCACTTTACGTTTAATTTATGTAATTTATGTAGTCCCCGTAGTTCTGTGTTGTTCTGTGTTGTCTTATGTGGCACCTTGGTCCTGGAGAAACGTTGTTTCGTTTCACTGTGTACTTGTATATGGCTGAAATGACAATAAACTCCACTTGACTTGACTTGACTATATCTGTGGGTAAGAGGGTGTCTGTGATCTCCGGCCTGATTTTCACCTGTCTAGGCAGTCATTCAACTGTTTAATGACAGCCCTGGGAGAAGAGTGTGAACATGGCTGGGGTCCTGTGGTTCCTGTTTTGGCTGGCAAGTGCTACATTTTATCTTGTCGTTGCCGGGGCCTTTGCCATCCCCTGCTCTACTGTACAAAGAGCATAAATGTCAGCAGGAGAATGCTTGGCATCATGAGAAAAGTCTCGCTTCCCTCTGCTGATGACCTACCCGAGTTGGGCACTGGCTGGGTATGCTGTATTTAATAAGGTGGTGGGCAGCACTGATGGCCCTTGCTACTTGAACAGAAAATTATTTCATTCAATCCAATTCCAGGCAGTTTGTGACCACACAGGAAAATTTCTAAATGTGTTCATAGGTTTCCCTGGGTCTGTTCATGATGCCAGAGTCTTAAAACACAGTCCCACCTACCAAAAGAGGCTCTATCCACCCCCTGGCTGGTGATTAGTGGGTGATGGTGGATACCCCTGTCTCTCCCAGCCAATTAAATTGGCTCCATATTTTTGAAAGTGCTGGGGATTCACCCCTTTTACAACTGTCTGTTGTACAGTCCTGCATAACATTTGTTTAACAAATGGAGACATCATGGATGCAGAAGACACAAATGACACCGTTGATGAGGATGAACTTGTAGTACAGGCAGTGGATGCTGTATGAGGAGCAGAAGAGAGAGGCAGAATGGCAGCTATGTGTTACGCACCAGCACTGGCAGACCATCTGTATTTTAGAATCCAGGAAATAGGCACATACAATTAAACAGAAATTATTATTATATTATATATTATCTATATATATTATATTATATAGAAGTTTACTTTTTATTACCCATTACTCTAAATCGTATATATCTTAAACACACCTTCAACAACAGAATGACAACATGAAAGATTAAGTATTTATTTACTATTTACTTTTTATTTATTTGAAGATTCATACAAACTATTTATTAAACATTCCTTTTATCTCAGTATTTTATAACTTATTCACTAATCTCTCTAGAACAGACAGAAAGCGATTCTCTCGTGCAGCCATCTCCCTGTCTCTCTGCTCTTCCCTCAGTAGAGCCTCTCATTCTCTCCTCTCCTCCTTCTCTCTGGCCCCTTGATCTATCCTTTCCTCCCTCTCTCTGGCCTCTTGCTCTCGCCTTTCCTCTCTCTCTCTGACCTCTCGCTCTCTTCTGTCCTCCCTCTCTCTTGGCTCTGTCTCTTTTCTGTCCTCCCACTCCATCATCTCTCTCTTCAGCCTTTCATCCCTCTCCTGCATCTCTCTGATAACCTCAAATAGAGCGTCGTTGGCCTCCATCCTCCTCCTTTTAGGGGTGACCATATGCAATGATGACAGGCGGTGTCACAGACGGCCAGCCCCCAATTGCCTCATCCATCAAACTGTACCACTTCCAGGTAGTAGCAGTGCTCTCACTCTGTGCTGACTCCTGTTTTTGGGCACTTTAAGTCCTGCATAAGCAAACAGATTAGCAAATAGTTTACTACATGGCTACACAAATACTTTAATCTTATTGGTTGATCCCTGCGTTCAGTGTTTTTTGAATAATAACTGCCTGTGTTGTCTCTAATTTCACCTCAGCAGTCTGTACTCTAATCAACTCTAATCAATAATTAATGTCCATTACTTTAGTTATTTTGAATGTAGCTGAGTAATAACAGATGTGTAGCCATATGCAAATCGTGCCTTTACCTTATATTTTTGTTTGAGATTCTCCCACTTTTTTTTTGGCCAAGGCTGGGTTGACACTTCCTTCCAGGCCATAGTGAGAGATAAATGCCTTAGTAAAATATAACACACTCTGTGTTACTCAGAAGTATGATGCTATATAACATTAAATGTTATAATATTATAATAATATTATGGTGTTACTTACTTGTATCCTTTAGTAGTGGCATTGCGCCGACCAGTAAACAAGACGTTGTAAGTGGTGCACCACGTAATTAGGTTGCACATATCCCCTTCAGTCCCTATGAGAGATTTTACAAAAGACTATCAATGAACAATACAACAAAATGCAAAGTCCAGAAGTAGAAAGAAGAAAACCAACTGGAGAGAGGTGCTGTATTAAAAGAATCCAAAACAAGAAGCTCTTGAAGTTTGCTAACTAGCCATAGCTTGCTTGCAAGATGAGAGCTGGTAAGTAACAAAGCCTGGTAGATGACCTATGCATCCGTACCTTGATATGGTGAATTTTTAAATGTTGAGAAATAAATGACATGTGTCATAGGCCATCTTGAAATTTTTTTTCTCATCCAGCATCAGCGCCTGGTAGCCCCTCCCCTCTTCCTCTACATAAAACATGTGCATGAAGTGTCCTACATTCCACACTTCATTTTTTCGGTTGATTAAGTGCATCATCCGGTTACTTGAAGTGCACTTCTTCTTGTTGGAATTTTCAGTGTGAACACACTACTCACACTATTTATACTACAAAATGGTATAAAATAGTGCATAAGTATGGGATTTGGGACGCACCTTCAGCTTATCAAGCAAATTCGCTTCTCTACATTATGGGTGATGTAAGCTGTTTAATATTTGACAGCAGTTGTACGATAGAAACTTTAAATGATGGACAGGGATACAACATTTATTCATGTAATGTAATGCATTATTGCCAATGGGATGAGACAAGAAATATTAATGGAGCAGCTTTCAGCATATTAGGCATAAGATTAAGAATCAATGTGTGCATATTGTGAATGAATTTAATGATACAAGTAAGCTTTCCTGGTAGCCATTCAGTAAATTCACTTGTCTAATTCATAAAGAGATTCATGAACCTCAAATGTGGGAGAGTTATCATTCTCATATTTAAACTAGAACATGGTAAAACATGGATTTTGGGGGCCCTCTTCAAATCCCTTAGCCTAGGGGCCTGTGTAGACCTGCATATATATATATATATATATATATATATATATATATATATATATATATATATATATATATATATATATATATGTGCTCCTGCATATATGTATATTAGATTAGATTAGATTCAACTTTATTGTTATTGTACAGAGTACGAGTACAGAGCAAATAGAAATATGTATGTATATGTGTGTGTATATATATATATACATGTGCAAGGTATGAGGTAGGGAAAGTAGAGACCAGCTCAGTGCTAATATAGAAGGTGCATGTAGTGATTAGTCAGTAATGTGCAAGGAGGCAAGTTCTGAATGAGGTGTAAGGGCAAGTTACCATGTTAGTGAAAATGACAAGATACAGATGGTATTTAGGAGTGCAAACAGCATTAATATTGTACAGTACCATTTTTTTTAACATGGGTCAGAATAGGTGTACACTTCAGTGCCTAAGTTCAGAATTCAGAGGGCTGACAGCTGGTGGGAAGAAACTGTTCCTGAGTCTGCTATTGTGACAGCGAAGACTCCTGTATCGTTTCCCAGATGGTAGAGGAGTAAACAGACCATGGTTGGGGTGAGAGGTTTGAGGTTTGGGGTTTGATTATACTTCTCACCCTCCGTGAGCAGAGTTTGTGATGATTGTCTTTGATGGAGACAAAGAAAAACCTGTTATGGGTGACATTTTTAGCCAGGCAATCATTCTTTATATCTGGGTGCTTCTGCATAACAGCTAGAGCAATATCCTCTTTCAAAACCTCACTGGAAACAATTGAGATGTTTGTCACTTCCAGGAGAGGTTTAAGAAAGTGACATACATAAAGTTGTTGTGCCATATGAAACTGGTGCCTCTCTGCCAAGGACAATAACACATTTTTGAAACAACCAGTATGCTGCACAACTCTCTTGAAGAAGCTGTTTTTTGCTTCAAATTGCAAAGTCTAAAGAGAAACCAGTGGTCCAAGCTGACTTATAAGTTCTGGATAGTGTTCGAAAAAGTGGTGTTAGGCAGCAAGGTGGGAAAAACCTCTTTAAATCGTAATCTGTGTTCACATATCTTAAATTTCAAATAGGCAATTGATTCCAATGTATGAACAGGTGTGACAACAAGGTCCATAATGTCCTTTAAGTCAGTGAGGAGGTTCCAGGAAGGTTCACCTGCAGGCACTTTCAGCCCAAGGAGGAGTGAGAAAAATCTGAGCAAACTCCAATTCTCATGAACATTTCCACCTACCGTTTTCTTAGATGCATAGGTCAGTGGCACAGAATGGGAGTGGTTTGTTTTATCTGTCCACTTGAACATATGCACATATGCACATTAAAACTCTCTACAAAACCTGCAATACCGTGGGCTCCAAGGTTGTCAGCAACTACACATTGCACTGTTCCGTTTATAAATTTCCCTAACTTTGCCTCAAATATCCCATGTTGTTCCAATGTAACTAGATCACTAACTAAAGGCTCTAGCACTGTCATACCCATACAACTTCACGTCTTCACTATTGATCAGTGCAGCCAAGTGGATAGATGACAACAAAGAGTGATAACCAGGGGGCAGATCACCAAACATCCAATCCAAAGCACAGATTTTAAGTGATGAGCCTAGGAGATTGCATAATTCAAAGTCATCACATGCAAAATTAATTAAATTGCACTCATTTGAGAAAAGAGTATTCTCTTTACAAAATAAACCATCCCAGAGACATCTATATACCTGTTTATCGCTCCCAACTGATTGATGTCTCGCTTTCAAATTAACTGTCTTGTTTAGGATAGTCTCACAATTCAATATTTGTTGCAATGTTTTTAGCACCTGGATGTATTGACAAGGGAAGTTTTTCCCTTTCCTTTCCTTTCCCATGCCATAGGCTATCAACTAGCCTAACAATCATGACAAGCAAAGCTAGCTAGACTGTTCATTCCTAATGCTTTACAGAGAGAGACTAAGTTAAACCCAAAGAGACCACCACATAAAAATATTGAACATTATTAGCAGTACAATTTTAACATAATCTAATTTAAACATTAATTTTTTTAGCTACTGTAGTACCACAAGGTTGCAAGGGGGCCAAACACAGACAACAAGAGACAGAAGTGGGGGGAAAAGTATCATTATTTTAAGTGCTGGCATATGAGAAAAGCTGGTGTGAAGATGAGAGTAACTGGTGAAGAAAGGTGAGACCAGTCATCCTGGAAGAGGGCATGGTGAAGAAGACAGGACCCAGGAGACACAGCAGTCACTCTCAGAATAGGTAAGGGTCAGCATGCAGAGATCCAGGTGCTTCATCCTTGCTACTGTCAGCTTCTACCAGAGAAAGGAAGAGAGACCTTAGTACCCTGCTTTACCAAACCTTTACTAACCTGAGAGCAGCCACTAGCCCCTTTTATACACCCCTGGTTTCTACAGAAGAGTAGAGAGCTACTGCTGCTACAATCACTGACAGTCAGCTGAGTCAGAAAGGCAAAGGCAGCTGGTGAAGAAACTGAACCTAGCCAAACTCAGAGCAGCAGTAGGACCCATGAGACATAACAGTTGCTCTCAGGGTAGGTAAAGGTTAGCATGCAGAAGTCCAGATACTTTACCCTCATTGCTGGCAGTTTTGACCAGAGAGAGAAAGCAAGACCTTAGCACACTGCTTTACCATAGCTTGACTAACCAGAAAGCAGCCACTGGCCCCTTTTATACTCTCCTGGTTTCTGCAGGAGGGTAGGGAGCTGCCGCTGCAATCATTGGCCGCCAACCGAGTCGAGTTTCTCCGACCCGACTTGCAGACACGCGCTGTAATGCTGTCCAAAACAATGGTGGTGCTGAACCGGTTCGTTCAGCACCATGGCAGCAGTCATATGAGGAGCACTGTGTGTCTTTTGTGCACGGGCTGATGGCCCACCATCACACTAGCCTGAGTAGGATGCTAAACAAAGCTAGCAAGAGTAACAAAACTTTCCTATTTTGCCATTGTGTTTCCAGGAACAATTTTGGGTAAGTAGTTTAACTTACCAGTATTTGTTCATATGAATCTGGTTTATGCCACTCCAATTTGCGTGCCCTCCACTTCAGTTTGAATTCAGTCACTGCATGCGTGCAAATCACAACTTAGCCCTTTGACGCATACGATCACACCGGTGTGATTACAATGTTAAGTGCGTGACTTAATCATACTGCTAAATTCAAATCTGCTTTCACTGAGCCAGAGACAGACTCTCTCAATGCTTGTCATATATCACAACTGTTCAGTGCTTTCAAACAAATAATGTTTATTTTATGTTTCAAATATTTAAATACACAGAAGTACTAGCAAAAACATTTACAGTTCGTAGAAAGACACACTGATATCTATGGAAGCGGCAGTAGCTGAGAAAATAACCATTCAAACGTAATTTAACTATGTGCTTTATTCATGTCAAACACACATTGTGTAGGTCACATTACACATTACACATTGTGTAAGTTTACTCTATTCTTCTTACTTTAAGAAGACTAGAGCCACTTACTTTAAGGCCTTTCAGAGAAGTGGATGAGTTTATGTGATGTAAATCCCACAGGCTCTGACTCTGTGACTGCTTTGCAGCGTAAACAGACATGGCTGTGCCCATAGCCCTTTATAATCGATCAACTAACATGATCATTATAAAAGTATTTAAAGCACAAAATACATTTACTTGCGCATATTTAAGAATCAGAATATCAGATGTTTCATAATCTAGTCAACAAGTTAATGAATATTTTGAATAAGAGTAAAAAAAATTTAAATAAAATTGAAATACATCAGTAATATAAAAAGAGATCAGTTCAATCACTGAGAAAATTTCAGGTTTGTGCTCCACAGGAAACTTAATTTAATCTAATTAAAAAATAATGGATTTCACTAAAGTATCAAATTAAAACATTTAGTCTGTACAAACAAAGAAATTATTTTTAGCTGTTTGAATGACAAAAAATGTACTGGATGAACAACAGCTTTGTAATTCTTTTTACAATGCAGTGACCATTACAGTCTGCTTTTGTCATTACAATTTTACCTGGAAGGTTATTAAACAAAATTGCGACACCTGCAGATTGAGTAGAAGCGTGACTAAACACAATTTTATCCCCCCACTGACTTGAGCAAAACATAACATCATCTGGGCTGGAATGCGTTTCCCGTAGGAAAGTACAATGAGAACCTTTGTTTCTATAAAATAGGAATATAGCTTTCCTTTGACAGCATTGCGAAGACCACTGGTGTTTAAAGAAAGACATGAAAAAGGAAATTTAACAGAAAACATCTTGTTTAACTCACAAACAGACTAACAAAAATGTAAGAGAAAAGAATTGATGCAAATACCTTCAAGGTAATGATTTAGTCACTAAATTTTAGTGTCTGCCTCAAACAAAGCATTGTTTATGAGTCCCCGCTCAACAGCAAATACATTGCAACTCATCCCCATTTACATTTCTCAGTGACATAGGTGAGTTAAGAGTTTTGGGTTTGTTGTTTAGGGTAATTCGGGCACCATCAATATAGCCATAACGACCGCAGTAAAATGCTCTTTTCCCAGCAGCTCTAGTCTCACCAATTTTGGGCCATAATACAGCACAACCCTCTCAATCTTCTTTGGAGAGATCCTCAGCGAATTTGATTCCGCTGGCCATGCAGACGTAAGAGGATTTGGTGGACAGCCAAAGTTCATCTTAGTATTTCTGTAGACTAAACTGAATGATCATCTGCCTGGATCTTTCCTTTTTCTCCTGACCAGTGCGATGAACTGTGTCGACAATTTCTTCAAGTTTGTGACACAGATGTGGAGCAATTTCAGCTAAAAGTGAGATGATCTCACTCCAGATATTTTCATTTGCAGCCTGCTTCATTCCGTTTATTCAGACATTTCACCTTCTTTTATAGCATTCCAGCGCCGATGTTCGGTTTGCTAGATCTGCATGTGAGATGAGGACAGAAGTAACCTGTTTGTTGATCAGTTTTGTTTCTGCCTTGCACTCCTTGATTTCCTTTACATTAAATCCCACTGCCTTACTCTCAATGCTACTCGGGTTTCCTTCTTGTGTATCAAACCTTGCAGCCAAAAGCTTTATAGCTTCCAGCAGGGTTGCATTGGAAATCTCAGGATCCACCTTGCTTTTCATTTTCTTAGGAAGAACATTTGCTGGGGTAGTTTGTGCAGATGAAAGTCCTCTTAATTTATCCTTTGGGTCAATGTCCATGGCATATTCATGTTCGATGCTAACAGTAGGTGCATTAATTGCCATTTCCTTGCTACTGTTCATTGTTCTTGGGATAACAATTTTCGGGTAGCCATAAGCTTTTTTGCTTGATGTTCGCATTGAATTGCTCATTTATAAGCTATAAATTGTAAATAGGGATGTAAGAAAGTTATTCTGAGTATAAAGTTCATGATTTGCTGAGGAGCTAGGAAAACCACGTGATCAGCTCGCCATTGAACGTGCCCAATAATCCTGAAGCTGTTGTGTGAGTGCGTTTATGTGCATTGTGGGTACTCTTCTCAACTACCAGTTCCCCGTTTAAGCTTTGAGCCTATACACAAGTAGTTTTTTGAGTTGTTCCACCACAACGTACGGTAAGGAATTCCAACCATTTTGGAGTTTGTGCTTTCCTGTAGTAGCCAGGTTTCTGATGATTACCCTGTCTCCCGCTGTCAAGGTCTGGGGTTTCACCCTTTGATCATACAGCCATTTGTTTGATGAGGCTGTCTCAGAAGCCAACTGGTGAGCTCTCTGAAGCTCCAGATTCATCTGTTCAACATATTGCTAATGCTTTATTCCTCTTTCTCCATCAGTTGCGGTACCAAAGTACACATCCACTGGCAAATGAGCCCCTCTCCCAAACAGAAGATAGTATGGTGAGTAAACTGTGGCTGCATTTTTTGTGCAGTTGTAAGAATGGACTAGTGAACTGATGTGCTGGTTCCGTTTAGAGATCTTGGAGGAATCAAGGGTACCAAGCATCGATAGAAGGGTCTGATTAAAGCGCTCAGGTTGTGGACCACCTTGTGGATGGTACAGTGATTTCCTTGAATTAATGGTTCCAAGCATCCCCAGGAGTTCCTTGATGAGACGGCTTTCAAAGTCTGTTCCCTTGTCAGAGTGGATGTGTGCCGGCAAGCCGTGGTGCACAAAGAACTTTTCCACCATAATTTTGGCTACCGTCACTGCTCCCTGATCTTTAGTAAGGTAGGCCTGAGCATAACATGTGAAAAGGTCCGTTATGAACAATACATTGGCAATTGGTATCTGGTTCTAGAGACAGAAAGTCAATACACACTAAATCCAAAGGTCCACTGCTGGTGATACGATTTATTGGTGCAGATCTTTGCAGCAGAGTCTTCCTGTTAATACACTGTCCACAGGTTTTTACATATTTTTCTACATCCTTTGTCATTCTGGGCCAATAAAACTGATCATTGTGGAGCTCTGTTGTGCGCTCAACTCCAAGGTATCCACACTTGTACCTGGTACCTTCTTGATAACACAAGTTGTTTCTTTTCTCTTCCAGTTTAAGTTTTAGTCACTCTGTAGCCCCATATAACTAGCTTTGGACCCTGACGCTGCAGAAGGGCCACGGTAGGGTTTGGATTTTTTGTAGAGTTAAGTATAGTACCCAGCTCTACATCTCTCTTCAAAACTCCAACTACTTAGACTTGATCTTGAGCAGATCTCAGGTATTTTTAGTTAACTGCTCCATCTGACCAATCTCTAACTGGGCAGGGCAAGCATACACTTGTGGGATGCCCTGTGGCCCCACTTGAGAGCCAGAAACTCCAGCTGGTGGACTGGGTAGCACTGTTCAGATGCACTTAACTTTCCGCTGACATAGCCAACTGGCCTAAGTCCATTAGTATGCTCCTGGTTCAAAACAGCACCAAGACCACACAAGCTACCATCAATGTGAAGAACGTAGGGTTTTGCTGGATCTGCGGACACAAGCACAGGCGCATGTGTGAGGCAGTGGATGATGTTGTTGAAGGCCTCAGCACAGGACTGATCCCAGTGCTCACCAAAGGGGGCAGCCTCTTTGAAGTACTTTTTTTCCTTCCCAACCAATTTTACTTCTGCCCAAGGTCAGAGGATAACCTTTGGTAAGGTCAGTCAAGTGTCTCACTACAGCTACATAGTTTTTTATGAAGTGCCTGTAGAACCTACAAAATCCACAAAGACTTCAGGTCTTTTGGTATCTCCCAGGAAGTGATGGCCCCAGACTTTCTGTGTTATGTCTGTGTTAGCTTCTGGCTCTCCCTTTTAGTTATGCTGTCATAGCTAGTCTTGCCGGAGTCCCTGCTTGCACTCTGCATGCAAAGTACATCGTGCTTAACCATTAGAGGACAAAAGCTCACCTAACAATCTCTTCCTTTCTCTCCATCTCTCTCTCTCCCTCACTCTCTGTCGAGCTACACATGCTACTTCTGAGA
>CM040466.1:16862474-16884044 GCA_022758105.1 Pangasianodon gigas
TTTTTTTTTTTTTTTTTTTTTTTTTTTTTTTTTTTTTTTTTTTTTTTTTTTTTTTTTGAAGACTGACATCATTTTTAAAAATAGACTGGGTAAATGAATTGACCTGGATCAGTACTGCAGATTTTTTGTCCAGGACGGTTAAATAAAGCATAGGTGTAAATTAAAAGATCCATTTACAAATGGGGTACGCACATACAACACAGTACTGTCACTTTTCCGTTGGAATCGATAATGAATAGGATGACCAGGGACCATTCTATACACAACATACAAAAAAGCTTACATGTACTATGTCAGTTAAGAGAGTTTGACATTTGAATTGAAAAATTTTGCAACCTGTCTGCACAGATTGAGTCACAACACAGATGGTGTTTTACTAGTACTCTGATGAGAATTTAACACATAGAGCCTGAACACCTGAAGCAGCATATATTTTGACTGTGGTCATGTGAAGGTACTTAAATCCATTATTTCAGTTATTAGAATATTCTAATACATTTTTGGTTTCCTGTCATACTATTCTCTACGGCCAAATGTTTGTGGACACCTGACCATCACACCCATATATGGTTCTTCCCCAAACTGTTGCACAAAGCTGAAAGCACACTCTCTGAACTGTCTAAAATGTCTTCATAAACATGACAATGCCCCTGTGCACAAAGCGAGGGCCATGAAGACATGACTTGCCTAGGTTGGAGTGGAAGAACTCGAGTGGTCTGCACAAAGCCCTGACCTCAACCCCACTGAACACTTTTGGGATGAACTGGAACACTGACTGCACACCAGGCCTCCTTGCCCAACATCAGTGTCTGACCTCTCTAATGCTCTACTGGCCAAACGGAACAAATCCCCACAGACACATTCCAAAATCTAGTGGAAAGCCTTCCCAGAAGAGTGGAGGTTATTATAACAGCAAAGGGGAACCTACTTTGGAATGGGATGTTCAATAAGCACACATGGGTGTGATGGTCAGGTGTCCACATACTTTTGGCCATATAGTGTATGTGCTATATTTTCAGGAAACACAAAACAAGACAGTATCAGTGTAAACTGGCAATAAGTAACATATACTGTTTGTTTGTTTTTTTTCCATCTGTAAGCCAGGGAGGTAAAAGTATTTCAAACATGTTAAACTGATTAATTCTTTGGAGGAAGGTTTCCAGTGCAAATATTGTTTTTGTAATGTAAAAACAGAAAAAAGTACAAAAACCAAAAACATTTATGTATTGCAATATAGCTGCATGTGTTTGCTTTTAGAGATAGGGATGGCATGGCATTGTTTATAGATTTATTTTGATTCTTTAAGGTGACTATTTTTTGCAGTACAGCTTCATACATTTGTAGACATTTACACATAATCCAGATCATCACAGACAATCATCATTCAGAAGGAGTTTCCAGCAACAACAACTGGTGTAAAGACTTTAAAACGCAACACATTAAGTTCTGCTTTACTTGGTGTGGGTGAAAACCTCTCCACCCAAACACACTGCTTGCAATGTCTGCCACACACACACACACACACACACACACACAGTTTTAAAGAACACTATACATGCTTAGTCCAGACCTCCAAAGAACTGTCCAAGATCTGTGATTGGTGAAGTACAGTACCAGTGCAGTACACCTGTGTGTTGGTGTATGGGGAAGAGAAAGAAATTTTCTGAGACCTCAACATGTGGAGAAAAATCTCTCAGCCCAAGTTGCACCACATAAAGGCTTTAAATAAGGAAGTCTTCAGCTCTCTTTTTCTCAGTCTGATTTTCTCCAGCCTTCTGAACAGTGCTGGAACTGAGCAAAGCTCAGGAAAACTTGCTCTAGTGAGATCTGACTCACACAATAGTCCTCAATGCTATATTTCTCCTTAGCTGCCTCAAGGGTCCCAAAAACCTGGCAAAGACAAGAAGTGATACAATTAGGACAGATTTGTACTAGACATGGTGCCAAATAACAGCCAACAGTGGGCAACACTATTTCTTGGAGGAAATATGAGCTACTATCAAAACCTACATGTATAGAACGAGATCAGCATGTTTAGGTAACATACCTGAGCCCAGGTTAATGTTTTGTCAGTCAAGTGATAATGTACCATTCCCTGGTGTTCATCCTTCAGTAAGCTACCTGTGAAGATAAAAAAGCACACAGTTGTTAATGTATACCAGCCCAGTTAGGCTCAGTTCAATATCACAGCACTGGCAGTATGTACATAGGTCTACTTCTGTCTGAATTTGTTCTTTATTAACCATATAGTGAATGATCAGTGTCAGCCATTTTGTAGTGTTGTATAAACTCAATGGAGAAATTATATTCCCTGAACTGTTTTGTATATTATTAACCTGTAGTGCACTAAATACCACAGAGTGGCAAATATCATGTACCAATGTAAGTAAAAATGGGCTTTATCAACCTAAAGCCAACAGCAACTTGTTAGTGGTGTACTTGATACCATAATTTGCTTTGAATACTTCTGTAGATTGTGGTTTAAAATGTTCAGATGGTTTATGTAATGATGGGTCACATGATGTGTTTCAAGTGCACTATCAAGTCTGAAATCAGTGATGTGTCTCCCCCACTGCTACTGTATATAGCGCTCTATATATTATAGTCTATCTAGCTAATAGTAATGAGTGAGTAAGCGATTTCAGATACAGGGTATGTCTCGGACACAGACCAGGGAAGGTGCTCTCGATGAAGTCTTTAAAGAGCTGAAGGTCCATCTCCTCTAAATCAGCTTCCATGTGGATTTTGGCCAACAGTGTGTATCCACTGCCAAATTTGCTCTTTAGATGCTGTGGGCTGCCCAGACACTTGAACTGCCCATTGACCATCACGGCCAGTCTAGTGCACAAAGCCTCACACTCCTCCATACTGCGCACACACACACACACGCACAAGAGTCAGAAGTCAGCAGGCTTTGTAAACATATCATACATTTTGTCTTTTATATTTAAAACCCTATGGAATCTTGGATGCACCTCCATTCAAATCGGTCACATCATATTCTTGCAAATTCAGAGACCGTGGCAGACAGAAACAAATGGACACAACCACGTAAAAGAACTTTCATATGATATCTATGATATCTATTAAGACTGTATCGTAAGCAGAAGTGGAGATATTTCATTTTAAATATCATACAAAATTATTTACTTACTGTGTGACTGTTACTTCAGGAAGTAACACTTTTGTGCATATTTTCACCATATTTTGACATAAAAACATTAAAAAAGAAAAGAAAGCTCTTGAATCAGCTGAATATGAACTAATCAATGTGTTTACTCAGAAGAGTCCCTTGACCAATCAGATTTAGTAATCTTAGTCACCTGATCCTCTTGCCAACACAGATTTACTATAGCTCACTTAATGATGACTAATGAATGTACACTGTATATGGGTGGATGTCATAACAGGGTACAATTTTTAACCCCGTCCATTCCCATGATAGTGAATGGGACCCAGGACAACCTTCTATTTTAAGTTTTAAATTATTTTCAGGAATAGTGTTCTGTCATTTTTACAAGTTTAGTTGACCTTGATATATCCCCCAGTATTTTTCCATATGATAAATCATTTTATAGGATTTATTTGGCAATAAATAAAAGGGCATGGTTGACGAGGTGATTGATGGCTTCAACCATGACAGTCAAGCCTCATAAACACACACGCACTCCAACATGGTCCTGAAGCTCTGAACAGTTCTGTAGCAAAGCTATGTCCTGTTCTGCTGTAAACCGATTTCTTTGCAGTTTTTCCTCATATCCTGCTCACCTTAATGTCTAAACTACAGTCCCCTCTGAAAGTATTGGAACAGTAAGGCCAATTCTTTTGGTTTTGCTATACACTGAACTTGAGATCAAAAGATGAATATGAGATGATAGATCAGAATTTCAGCTTTCATTTCCTGCTATTTACATCTAGATGTGTTAAACAAATTAGAACATGGCAACTTTTGTTTGAGCCCAATCAAGTGCTCAAAAATACTGGAACATGTGACTGGCAGGTTTTCCTTGTTGCCCAGGTGTGCCCGATCAGCTTGATTGTTTAAACAATTAATAGCTTTGAATGTCTACTCTTGCTCTGAGCTCTGGGTTTCACCTGTGAAGACTGCTTTTGTTGTTAAAAAGAATAAAAGAAGAACAGAGAGCTGCCTATGGGAGAAAAGCAAACATTTTGAAGCTGACAAAAGAGGGAAAATCAGTCAGAGCCATTGCATAAGCATCAGGCATAGCCACTACAAAAAAGAAGGAAACCACTGGTATACTAACAACTAGACATCAAACAGGTCGGCCAAGGAAAAAAACAGCAGTTGATGACAGAATCATTGTGAGAGTTATAAAGAAAAACCCCCCAAAAAAAAGTCAGTGACATCATCAACAACCTCCACAGCACAGGGGTGAAGGTCTCACAGTCCACCATTCAAAGAAGACTTTGGAAGCAGAAATATAGAGGCCATATCACAAAATGTAAACCACTCATCAGCAGTAAGGATCGGAAGGCCATATTGGAATTCACAACGAAATACAGAGATGAGCCACAAAAGTTGTGGAACCAAGATTAACCTCTACCAAAGTGATGGAATGGCCAAAGGTGGGAGAAAGAAAAGATCTGCTCATGATCCAAAGGATGGAGAACAAAGCGGCTCATTTGAAGTGAAAATGATTCAGAGCACTGAAGCATTTGACACCAAGCTCTATACTGACATCTGCTGGACAATAAAAATTCTTATACCATTCCCATGTCAGCTGAATGTTTGCTTGTTTACTACTTTCTGCAGATGACATGCTATAATGCGCCAGACGTGGGAAAAAAATACCTGTGCCTCCCTTGTTTTATTTGTAAATAATTCACTAAAGTTTTCTGATTTTATTTCTAAAGCTTGTGGCACGTATATTGTTGAAAAAACCTTTAGTGAACCAAGCACATTTCATTCAGGGTGTTTTCCTCATTTATTCTTTTTTTTTTTTGAGGGTTTTGGATTCTGTTACATCAATATACTATCTAAAAGTAAACGAATATAAACAAATGATAAATTCTGAAAGCTGAGGTTCTGCTGAAAACAATGATACCAAACACCTGAGGTAAAATCTGGTATACTACTGCAAAACTAAAGCTATGGCAAAACACTCAAAAACACCTTAAGCCACCACAGGGTTATAAAGTGTTTACTTTCTGCTAGTTTCCATTTAGTTGCAGTTTTTTTTAAATAAAAAAATAAATAATAGTTTTAGGCATATTTTAGCCATTTGATAATGTTAGAAGATGATACTGTCAACTTTGCTTGTTCTCTCTCTTCTCACTTTATCAGTGGATCTGGAGCCCAACCCAGGAACACTGCATGAGGCATGAATACAACCTGGATCGAATGCCAATCCATCATAGGGCATTATGCAAACATAAATATTTAAACACTCACTCACAACTTGGGGCAATTTAGGGTAGCCAACTGCACATTTGCATTTTTTTGGCAGGTGGGAGGAAACCATAGAATCCAGAGAAAACCGTCAACACAAGAAGAACATACGAAACTCCACAGTGAAAAACTATAGCAATTCTAGTCAACTAAAACTGAACAGTTTTATTCAATAAAATATATTTTAGTATATTTCTCAAATGTCCCCAGCTGGTTCTTTTGAGGTTTCCAATGAGCCAAATGCATTCAGTTTGCATGATTTGATTTCCATCTCTAACTTAACTCCACATCATTTTACAAATATTTTCACTGGCCTTCAAAAGAGCTTATCCTTCTGCAGTGTGCTTTATCTAAACAATTATTTATCTAAATAATCTCCTTCTGTGGTACATTTAATAACACAAATATGTTCAATGGTGGCTTTGTTGAGGTATAATAAGGTATGCTAGATCTAGCTTTATATTAACCCAAAATTTTTTTTCAGGGGATTTGTGTGCACTATTACATTCAAGGAAACATTCTACAAGTTTCCTTATATAATTCATTTGCAAAGTGAGTGAATGAAGATGGAAAAAAGCTTCAGAAGAAAATGTCATTGCATGTTGTCATAGATTTAGGGTTAAGTACAAGGATTATTTAGTTATTTCTATTTCGTCATGTAATAGAAATAAATATCATTTCCATCATCAAAATTGCTGAGGACAAAATATGTCTGTGTACACTGAGGAACTCACCTGTGTGAGGTGATAATAATGGCTTTGCCAGATTCTCTGGTGCGTGTGACTGCATCCCAGAGCAAGCGTCTGGCCACAGGGTCCATGCCAGTGGACGGCTCATCCAGAAAGATGACAGGTGGCCCACCAATCAGAGCCATACCTGCACTCAGCTTCCTCTTGTTGCCCCCACTGTATGATAGAAACCATGCAGAAAGAAGTTGTTCACACAGAACATTACATATGATGACCTCATAAGAGATTTCATAAAGCAGCCCAGTGTTTTTATATTGTATTGTGTCAATACTGTCTACCCTTTTTGACAGCACACTTTCCAAACTATTCCCCGACTGAAATGTAATTTATGTCTATCAAATTTCACTATGATATTCACAGATATTCTGTGTTACATTTCCACAATGACACTGTCTATTTTTTACTGTCTATTTTTGTGTCCTCTCCCTCTCTCCCTCTCTCTCTCTTTCTTTTTGCTGTCTCTTCCCTTCTCTCCCATGTTCTCCATATCTGTACCTGTAACTGCGGACCAGTTTGTCTGCGTGCGGCTCCAGGAGCAATGAGCGGAGCACATTCTCCACACATGCAAACACATATTTCTCTGGGATTCCTCTGAGCCTTGCGTACATGCTGAGAGTCTCTCGGCCAGTCATGTGATCGAGCACAGCGTCAAACTGAGGGCAGTAGCCAATTCGCTGCTGTACCTGTAAGTCACACATGGAAGGGTTACAATAAAAATATAATAATTAAGCAGCATCTTTTGACATACTTATGTACTATGGTTTAAAAGGCATAGCTAATCAAAAATGTTTACTTTGCTAATAATAAATTATCTTCTAGAATAACTTGCTCTTTTTCACGCTTACAAATGCATTAAAATTTTTACAGACAATCAATTTTTTTATTTGTGAATAAAATTACAAATTGGTACAATTGTCAACCAATGTCTAACCTTCTTTACATCACGAAGAATACTGTAGCCATCGATGAAGGCATCCCCTGCAGTCACAGTCTCGTCTCCAGTCAGCATTTTAAATGTAGTCGTCTTTCCTGCTCCATTAAAACCTAGTAGGCCAAAGCATTCACCCTTCCCCACAGCCAGGGACAAACGGTCGACTGCCAGCAGAGACTGACTCCCTGGGTACACCTATTCACACAGCAATAGACCTTACTCTAAAAGGTGACTATGGAAATTTAACTGCTGAAAACATGAACAGAATGTACAGGGGCTAATGTCACTCAAAAACAACTCTCTTACTTAAGATTGTAAGAGAGTTGTAACCAGCTAGCAGCTATGGGCCAAATTTATTTTCATCCAAAGTTAGTAATTTTGGTGAGTATATTCTGGTGTTTTAAAATATTAAAATATAAACCCTTTTTGGGCCCTGTACAAATCCAGTCTGTGATAATAGCGGGTAGTAAGGCCAAAAATGTATATCATGGAATATTTTGGAATTTGCACAGTATTGGTGCAGGCAGGTAACAAATTAAATGAAAAAATTGTCTTATTTTGTCCATTCTTACACTAGATATTTCCCTCAATTGCCATTTTGATGGTGGTGGAGAGGGCTGTCTAAAAGCTATCTGGACATTGGTTCGAAATCTCCCACAAGCGTTCAACTGGACTGAGATCTGGTGATCGGGTCACTGCATATGATTTACATTATTTTCATACTCATCAAAACATTCAGCGAGCCCTCATGCCCTGTGGATGGGGGCCGGGTCATCCTGGAAGGGACCAGCCCAATCACCATCAGGATAAAGGTGATCAGAAAGAATAACTTTGTATTTGCAGTAATCCAAACCATGCCAGCAAAACTGCACCACAGCATAACCAATGGCCACAAATGTACCTTTAATTCGTCACCTGTCTGCATATATCACAGTGTAAAGTGATGTCCCTTCAATTTCACAAGCACCACAATTATTTAGACCGACTATAAAAGTAAAGTATTCTTTACTTCTTTATTGGCATTTAAGTAAAGTATTCTTCTCACGCCAGTTGGTTCGACCAAAAGCCAAAAGTAAGTCTGCTGTTTAGCAAATCACTCCTACTATAAATGAACACAACGTATTCATTTGTGGTTATAAAATGTGTTTATAAATAGTGTAGGCCTAGTCCTTTGATCCAAACATTTAGTCCAGGCTCCTTAAGAGCCTCCTTCACCAAGAGGCCCTGGGATAGGTCTATTATAGTTATATAGGACTACTGGTCCTACAGTGATGCTCATGCACATACTACTACAAAAAGAAGAGTGCAGTTTATGGATACCTTAGTAAGTTCTTGCAGAATGAGAGGACTGCCCACCATGGACTCCACCACAGGCTGGCAATCCAAAACCCTCTTTCTCTCATCGGCAACGTCTCTATCCTCAGGTTGAAGGGCTTCTTCTCCAACCAGCATGCCCTTGGACACAAAAATGCAGCACACAGCAATTTCAGCCTTTCATTCACTCTATGTACCAATTCTACCGGAGTACATCTGCATATTAAAGCTGAGTGTATTTCTCAGCTTTAACATGCCTGAGTGCATGTGTAATTCTCTGTACAGCAGAACACTGCATGGCTGACTACACAACATAACTGCTCCTTTCTTCTCTCTGCTCTCACACCTTTTTGTTTCTCCTGCAGAGGGTGAAGAGTGTGTTGACGCACTGGAGCTCGATGACGAAGAGAAGGACGAGGAAAACTACACCTTGCAGGGACATGGCCACCAGGTAGCAGCCCACTCCGGGTTCATTCATAGAGAAGTAGTTCAGCTGATAGGTGATGTCTGTAGAAAACCATAAAAAAAGCTACAACTTAGCACTGATGCAAGTGTAATGAATAATTACTATTATCCTTAAACTTCTGGATATAGACTGTTTAATTGCAGACTAAAAATGATTCAGACTTGTCACTTAGAACTTCATGTCACATAGAACTTCACATCCATTCCTGTGTACATTTGCATAACATTGAGGATCCCACCATCAAAAGATTATATTCCCAGACAACAGACAAGGAACCCTATTGAGCTCTAAAATCATGTCTGAAATCATAACGTTTTATTTCTGAAACCACAACTTTTTATATATGCTAACATTTAACTAATTTCAAAGTAAATTTAGATTCCAATTTCAAATGAAAATAAATACCATGGCCTGATCAGAGCAAAGTGGATTCTGAAGATGAATAAATGAAAGAACGATAAAATATATAGTAGCTTAGGATGTAGCTTAGGCACATCTGGCTGGCACTTGTAATTCTAAAATGTCAGACACCTTTTGCAATAATGTACAAATAAATTCACAAATAAAAACAAATAACAATCAAAAATATAATATGTTAACTAATTTAGTAGAGCATAAAGGCAGCTTCCCCATGATTAATATCCACTAAATAATACTAAAATAAAACTCACTGTAAAACTGGCAGATTTCTTTAGTGAGGAAGCTGGTGGTGCAGAAGCTGATGGTCTCGTAGTTTTGGTAGAATTGGCTAAAGGACATGCCCAGGCAGTAGTTGGGGAATAGCAGGAATACTTTATCCAGCAGACGTGAAAGATTCTGCAGCTCCAACTCTGAAAACAGTAGGAGAATCAGGACAAAGTGGTTACAGATACTTCCACTTTTTTGTCTAGATCATATGCAAGTTTCCATTATATGCAGGAGTCCAACATCTTAACCACTGAGCTACCACCATTACCCCCATTAGCCTGTTGATGAACCTCTCCCTTAATGAGTTCCCAGTGTTCTCTGCAGCTGGGTGAATGGGTATAAGACCTCTTACCAGGGATGGTCATGATGGTGACGGCAAGGAAGGTGGCTGTGCCGCTGATGATGTTGAAGATGGTGAGGCGTGTGTAAGCAGTGGCAGCGCTAGAGAACAGGAAGCTGAGCAGGTACATGAGTGGAATCACAGCCCAGCCATAGAGCAGCAACAAAAGCAGCACATCTACCAAGTGATTTTCCTCAACAAAGGCCTTCACCCCAAACGCACGGAACACCACCTAAAACACAGAGGGAGAACATGGAAAAACTGAATGATTGTAATTATCAAAATCCTCTTAAAATAGGGACCAAAATGACTGAGTTCATAATCATATAATTATACACCAATGAGCCAAAACATTATGACCACCTGCCTAATATGCCGTTGGTCCTCTGCATGCTGCATATTCAGTGTTATTTGCTTCATTTGTGAGTGGTCATAATGTTTTGGCTCATCGATGTACATGTTATTATTTGAATAAAACTTACAGTATCGTGACAGCTTAATAATGCAAATGATGTGTGAACATGATAGAGATTTATCATAAAGGTCGAGATATATCATAAAAGGACAAATTGATCTGTTTCAGATTTAAAAATGCATATTTGATTGTTTAATACTGTCAGGTTACTGCCGATCGTGACCACATTCACCTCACGCACCAAATCACGTGATCATGAACACCTGAACCGTGTTCATGCTCAGTGAGCACCAGTATATAAGTCACATGTGTATAGCACTCTTTTTCTAGCATCTGTTGCGAGTAGCATCAATATGTTGTTGTATCCATGCCATGCTCTTATGTATTTCCTGCTTGTCTAGTTTATGGTTGTGTTTATGTTACGTAGTCCTAGTCTTTGTTAACGTGTGGTTCACTTTAAATAAAATACTCCACACTTGCATCCATCTCCAACCATTCTGTGACAGATACTAAGTGAGTAAAACTCAAACATGGCAGTCACCTCAGGAGCCATATACAGTCAGGTCAATAAATATTTGGACACTGACAAATTTGTTATTTTAGCTGTCTACCACAGTATATTGGAGTTGAAATTAAATAATGTATATGAGCTCAAAGTGCAGACTTTCATATCCAAATCAGGTGAATGGTGTAGGAATTACAGTACTTTTTATATGTGGTTTCTCCCTTTTTCAGAAGATATAAGGTGGCACTGACCAGCATTAGAAGACAAGGCAATGCAAAGTTGATCAGGTCCCAGAGCAATGCAGAGAACCAGAAGTTGGAGAGGTAGACGCCGCTAACCCGCTGTACGTGCCTGGACTTCACAGAGCGCTCAATTACCAGGAGCAGGGCAAAGGTGCTGGCCAAGGATGCCATTCCATACATCAGGTTAATGGCTATGGCAAAGCCAGTCTGACCCCTAAGCAACAGAATCAAGAAAAAAAAATCTATAAAAAGGATAGAATGTAAAATGACAGATTTGAGGTGAAGGAAGAAATTATTTGCTAACTAAGGACACTGAAAGTTGTGTTAATCCATATTACATCTTTTGAAAAACAACGCTACAAACAAAACTGTGTTTGTACAGAAATATCAGCCATTTAAAAAAAAAAAAGGATCCCAAATGCCAAAATACATAGAATCTCTTCTTTTTTGATAGTCGCTAATTCCAAGTGTTATCAGAGGCCAAAAAACTGTATTCCCATAATGCACTGCAAGCATAAGTTGGTTTTAACAATGACAGCTAGTGTGGCTGAGAGTTAGTTAACATGTAACATTCAAATTAACAAAATAAAGCATAAAGCTAGTCCCATTATCTGTAGCACCTGTGTCCTCTGTCATGCTTAGCTGAGTGCGTTCATTTGTGTATATATGATTTATGTACATGGAACATGGTTTGAGGACTCTAGTAAGACCTATTCTATGCAACACCAGCACCTGGGATCCACTCAGACTCACTCTGAGAGCTGGCTCTGGGCTGTCTCGGACATGTTGCGGGGCATGGGATAGTTTCCTGTCTGGATGGAAGCGTTGGGGCCAGCCAAGAGCCTGTACAGTGCATTATCCACCAGCATAAGCGCAGTAGCCGGTGTGTGGTAGCCTTGGTTGTTGAAGTAGCCAGTGATTTCAGCAAACCTGTTAGTTCGGCCATGAAAAGCAGCACCCACCACACAGCGCTCGTTGAAGGCTCCTCCTTCCCTCATGGCATTGTTCAGTATATACTCAGAGAAGTCTGGAAAGATAGAACACACTGATTCAGCTCTTCTAATTCACCTCTAATTTTTGCTTACTGCATTCCATTCACAAGGGTCATCATGTTCACCCCATTTCAAAGCTGTTACCGGTTAGATTGGTCACTGGTGTGGCACTCTCGGCAGCAAGCTGGGCAGCGTAGGCTTCAGCAAGTGCTGTAGCCAGGGGTCCGGCATTAGAATCCAGGGCCATGGGCACAGTGGTGGGGCCATAGCGGCTGAGTGCTAGGGGAAGTTCTGGGGTTTTGTGTTGCCCAGGGAGAGTTTGGGCCACCACAAGGGCGACTGCTGTGAAGATAAGTGGCACTAAAAACTGTGCCACCATCACCTTCCAGTTCCGCCAGCTATACAGTGCCCTCTTTAGGAACATAGCGTAGAACTGCTGCATGTACAGCTTAGCCTAGTGTGTAATAGTTTTGGTTAAGAAGAGAAGGGAAAGAGAGGTCATTCATACTATTCACTGTACTAAAATCCTCATTGGAAATAATGATCAAAATGAGATTTACTGTAACATGAAGTTCTTCTTGATATAAGGCTTTGTGGACACTCAAATGAGATAGAAAAGATGCATATCTAGATACAGAAGCTTCCTAGGATTTTCATGTTCTCAGACAGACTGACCCCTGTGTTGAGTTTGATGTTGGAGCAGTCCTCTGAGATCAATGTGCCACTATCGGTGAAGTCCGTCACATCAGTCATGCCGCTGATACTGCTAGTATCATCAACTGTCCAGTCATGTGACCTGCGTTCATGCTGGTACTGCAGGGCTGGAAGCTGAATGGCCTGAATGTCTAGACTGGAGTCCACCAGCTTCCCGACCCTATCCATGCACATATACACATACACACAGATATAAAACAAACAGGTCATATTCATGTACAAGAAACTCAGCTGTAACTCTGCATTATTGAAACTGAAGCCCTGCTCTGTTCTTCTTCTAATCAATGTGGAAGCTTTTTGTTGAGACCAATATGTACTGAAGAGAAAAAAACATGTTTGGGAAAAAGTTATATGTGCTCAGATGGATGGGGTTACAAGAAGAGGAGGAAACTAGGGTGACAGAAAGCCTTCTAAGCACACTGCAATCTGCCACAAGACTTTCCATCAGTTGTGGTTTTGCGCAACAATAACAATCAGCCTTTCTCCTAGATTCCTAGATCCTAGAGTCACATGGTCTGTAATGATGAAGGTCACAGTAATGATGATCTATTGGAAGCTTCACAATAGGATGAAACGAGGGATGGAACAGAATGGATGGGGCATGGGCAGATAAATGAGATTTGGTCTTTTTTTCAGTCCTTTGAGATTCAGACTGATCTGGACATAGGCTTGAAAAATGGCAGACCATGTAAGAAGATGTGCTTTCTTGATGAGTTAAAAGAGTCATAAAGAAAGAATACTTCCTTTCAACCAATTTTACTGAGCATTACCGCAGTATCCTGCTAATGGAACTTGGCCATATACCAAATGAATTCATTGGTGAAACAAGAAAATCATATACACTATATGGCCAAAAGTTTGTGGACAACTGACCAGCACATCTATATGTGGTTCTTCCCCAAACTGTTGCCACAAAGTTGAAAGCACACAATTGTATAGGATGTCTTTGTACGCTGTAGCAGTACAACTTCCCTTCCCTGAAACTAAGGGGCCCAGGCATGTTCCAGCATGACAATGCCCCTGTGCACAAAGCAAGGTCCATAAAGATATGGTTTGCCAAGGTTGGCGTGGAAGAAATCGAGTGGCCTGCACAGAGCCCTGACCTCAACCCCATGGAACATCTGGGGTGAACTGGAATGTCGACTGCACACCAGTGCTTGACCTGAATAATGCTCTTGTGGCTGAATGAGCACAAATCCCCACAGCCACGCTCCAAAACCTAATGGAAGGCGTTCTTAGAATAGTGGAGGTTATTATACCAGCAAAGGGAGGACTAAATCTGAAATTGGATGTTCAACAAAGCACATATGGGTGTGATGGTCAGGTGTCAACAAACCTTTGGCCATATAGAGTATATAGATTTGGTCTTATCCAAGTACCTAAGAAAAACTTCCTCCATGGTGGTAACAGATGCTCCATAGCTTGCGATGCCCAACTCCTCTCTGTTCATTTCCAGCTCAGCAAACAGAAGCTCAAACCTACAAAGTTGCACAAGAGCTGTAAGTTGTTAGGACACATATGAATTAATTCCACCTATAGGCAATATACATTCAGGTCCATAAGTATTTGGACAGTGACACAATTTTTGTAATTTTGGCTCTGTACATCACTACCATGTATTTGAAATGTTCCAAGAAATGTAATTTGAAAAGTAATCAAGGTGTGATTGAAGCGTAGACTGTCAGCTTTAATTCAAGTGGTTTAACAAAAAGATTGCATCGTTTAGGAATTACAGCGATTTTTTACAGTGCCTCCATTGGACAACTGACTGATGAGCAGTTTCATGGCCAGGAGTAGCCTATTTCAGTGTGACCTATCAGAGACATAGCAGAAACTTTAGGAGTGGTACAAAGAAATTAAATGATCTTAAATGTCCAATGACCTCAACCCAATTGAGCTGCTTTTCACTTACTGAAGACAAAACTGAAGGCAGAAAGACCCACAAACAAGCAGCAACTGAAGGCGGCTGCAGTGAAGACCTGGCAAAGCATCTCAAGGGAGGAAACTCAGCATTTGGTGATGTCCATGAGTTCTAGACATCAGGCAGTCATTGACTGCAAAGGATTAGCATCCAAGTATTAAAAATAATCCTAATATTTATGATTATGTTAGTTTGTCCAATTACTTTTGAGCCTGTGAAAATGGAGGGACTCTGTAAAAAATGGCTGTAATTCCTAAAAGGTCAATGCACAATTTCTGTTGAAAGTCTACACTTCAATCACATCTTGACTGCTTCATTTCAAATCCATTGTGGTGGTGTACAGAAGCAAAATTATGAAAATTGTGTCACTGTCCAAACACTTATGGACCTGACTATACAAAACATATAGATATAGACATATAAACATATAGAAGGCATCACTTAAAATTAATTAATTGTAATAATGCATCTCCTCACATTACCATGATAACAGTGTGGATTCAATTCAATAATCTTTTTTTATTTATTTGTATAGCACTTTTAACAATACAGACTGTCATAAAGCAACCTTACAGAAATCAGGATGTAGAGTTAGACGCCTAATGAGAAAGCTAGAAGTGACAGTGGCAACCTTGACAGAAACCAGACTCAAAAGGGAACCCATCCTCTTCTGGGTGACACCGGATAGAGTGACTACAAATCATTATGGTTTACAGTTGTAGAAGAATAAAGATAAACAGGACTAAATGTGTTGAAAGGATGCTCAGTAGGAGCATACTGTAAATAAGAGTTCTGGGGTAAGACTATGATGACAGCAGCAGTTCTGAGAAGGTGCAATCTACAGTATGCAACTGAGATTATCCACTGAAGCAAGGGGAGGACTTGGGAATAAACTGTTTTTGTGAAGTGCAAATCTTTAGGCTATCCATGTGGGATGATCCACAGCAACAGAAACAGAGTCACAAGTATAGAAAACTCCAAACAGAAGCTGAGCACCAGGTGGATCTGATATGAAAAGGAAGCAATGTGAATATACAAAAATGGAGTACAGCAACTTAGGGACTATCAGGATTTTTAAATTTCTATGTATCATTGTTATAACAACATTTGCCTAATAACCATAACAATGCCCATAACCCAGGTGGCTAGAGCAAGAGAAGGAGAAGGAGAAGGAGTACCTAGACACTATTGATTTTGGGGTAAATGAAGAGAAGGTTAGTATGCGAGAAGGAGATGGGCATCGCGTCAGGGCACTCTGTAAAAGACAGATCGATGGCTACATTTCCCATCTCTGGCCCTGAGACAGCTTTCAAAATTAAAGTTAACCAACAGGAGTAGCTGTCTGAGGGCGGTTTATCTTCTCTTGAAGTTCAGACAGATTAAGGATTAAAATAGTTGTTTTTCTTCACAGCTTTAGCTGGGTTTGTGTTAAATCTATTCTGCTAAAGCACTGATATAGATCTTGCTGATAATGATTACTGAAAACATGCAACTGCTTCTAACAGAATCAACAGATCTAATGAAATATTACAGCTGCATATACAGTATGTAAAAAGCCAAATCTACGTACATGTAACAAAAATAACTCCACATGACTGTTAAGAAATCTTAAGCAACCAATGGACCATAACCAGCTATATGGAGATTTCTCATTGTTACATCAGGTCAGCACTGCATTATCGTTTATTTTGATCATTCATTTCTTACTTTAAATAAAAGTAAGGTTCCTTCACTAGAGAATTTTACAAAAAAGTTGTGGATTGGACTTCTGTGATGCTCCACAATGTCTTCATGCACAGGGGGCACAGGCTTATTTTATTCTCAAACTGTCAAAACACATCTTTGTGCTGGTCTGTTTTACACAAACATACTCCTCGAACACTAGTGCAATAGATCAGCAAAATTCAAACAATAAATGCATGGTTTTAAAAGCCTGGCACTTGTGTGAGGTTTACCATTAGGCTATAAATTAGAAACCAGAGAAAAGTACGAGGTTTCTTAAATCTCATTTCTACTGTGGTAGTGAAGAACTATAAAGGCAATTGATCTATTTATTTTGTCCACTGTGATAAGTGATCAACCACTATAAGAAAACCTGTAATTCTGTGTAGCAATGTTTAAAAAAAAACACACAGCAGTCAATATTAATTGTGGTGCTAATCAATCATGCCTAATAATCTATATTTTCTCCACCGAGATAAACCCCATGAAAAATAATTGTTTTCCTCCCTCTGCCACTGCAGTATGGTGATAGACTCGATTACACCATGGTAATGTGTTTAACCAAGTTTGTTGACCAACTTTCTGAATATCACGTCATGACTGCGTAAATCAAATCTAGCTAATAGTTGTGTAGTCAGTAATAAATCCTGGCCTGGATCTATTTTTGTCTTACCCATTGAATATCACAACATAATTAGTTAATTCCACTGCCACTTCCTCACTATTTTGGCAGTTAATCGGATGCATGAAGTAAGTAATGTAATTAGATGTGTAGAGACAAATTTTAGATATCTCAGACCCAGATATTCAGTTCTCTCTAAGCCTAGAAGGCCCTAATAGTTCAAACAATACCCAGACTTGGAGAGCTGTCTTACCTGCTGGTGCTCTCTTTTGGCAGGATGTAGGAAAGTTCAGCCCCAGCGCTGCTCTCCAGGGTGGCATTGGGCACGTACATGTGGACCAAGCGGCTGATCTCGGATACATTACACAACGCATCTTTTACTATCACCATGTGGTAGCCAGCACCTGAGAGACATATGCAAATCAATGTGTAATAGTTTATTACTATATACAACTCTTTGTATGATGCTTTCAGTCATGTGTAGTAAAAGCAATCTAAGGCATTTTAACTTGTGTATTCATATTTAAGATGTTTTACCACCCATACAAAGGGCTGCAATATGAAACTTGTACAAATGATACTAAGGTCTGGATGCGAACTGAAGAAAATCCTGTCACCCCCCCCCCCCCCCCCCAGTTTATGCCACGTTTCTCCGCACCGTATTTGTTTTTGAGGAAGAGAGGTGAGCCACAGCACTGGAGTTCCCCACCAGCCATGATAGCAATGCGGTCTCCCAGTAGGTCAGCTTCATCCATGAAATGCGTGGTGAGAAGGATGGTGCGACCTCGTTTCTCGCCCTGCAAAAGATCCCATGTGGCTCGCCTGGCTGATGGGTCCATGCCAGAGGTAGGCTCGTCCAGCATAACCACCTACAAAATAAAAGTCAATAAATGTGACTATTCCTCCACCAATAACTCCATAATGTGCTGGACATGGCTGATGTTTCCCCGTGTGGCAAAAAATCGTTGCTGCGTTTTCAGTAATGTGCAGCCTCATAAAACCTGATCAGTATTAGTATGTAAGCAAATTAGTATGTGAGCATGGATTATGTCAAGAGAAAGATTACTGGTTATTGAAAGACTGTATTAAAAGAAAAAAACTGCTGGTATTGCTGGTAAAGAACAGATCAATGAGAATTTAGACACCAAAAAAAATCATATACTTCAGCAGTTCCATCAGCCCCAAGGTCATTATCAACATTACTATAATGATTATTAACAGCCACCTGATCTCCCTAAGGCAAAAACACGTCAGTGAAGCACATGACGTTTACTCATCATAGTCCTGTACATCCTGAAAACAACGGCTGACCTTTGAGTCTCCAATAAGCGCAATTCCGATAGAAAGCTTGCGCTTCATTCCGCCTGAAAGGGTCTTTGACCGTGCACTCTTCTTATCCTCCAGATTTAGGATACGGATGATGCGGTCCACCTCATCTGGAATCTTTTCACGAGGGTAGCCCTTCAGCTGGAGAAACAAAGTAGAAGAAATAGTGGAAGTGAAAAAACAGGCAGCAGAAACAGTAATAAAACAGAATAAGTTACAATTGAGGCCAAAAGTACAGCTGCATAAACAGTATGTAAAAAGCCAAATCTATGAACATGTAACAAAAATATTCAACATGACTATTAAGAAATCCTAAGCAACCAATGGACCATAACCAGCTTTATGGAGGTTTCTAATTGTTAAATCAGGTCAATACTGCATTATCTTTTTGATTATCTATTGAGCTTTCATTTCTTACTATAATAAAAGTAATGTTCCTTCACTAGAGCATTTTACAAAAAAGTTGTGGATTGGTCTTAGACTTGTGTAATGCTCCAGAATGTCTACATGCACAGGGGGCACAGGTTTATTTTATTCTCAAATTGTCAAAGCACATCTTTGTGCTAGCCTGTTTTACATAAACATACACCTAGGCTAAATACATTCAAACTCAGTTTTTCACAGCTCCACACATTTCATATTACCATACATTTTCTGTGTTAAGTCAATTAGGGTATCTTTTTTATTTACGTAAGAGGTAATTTCAAAATAATAGCATAACAGATTTTATTTACTATATGAGATTTTCAGTGGGTCAAAAGTTTACATACACTTTGTTAGTATTGCCTTTTAATTGAATCAATACTTGAATCAAATGCTTAGGGTGGCCTTCCACAAGCTTCTCACAAAACTGGAATTTTTGCTCATGCCACCTGACAGAACTGCGGTACCTCACTCAGGTTTGTGGGCCTCCTTGCTCACACATGTTTTTTTTCAGTTGAATCCACACATTTTCTATGGACTTTAGGTCAGGGCTTTGTGATGGCCACTCCAATAGTCTCACTTTCTTGTCTTTAAGCCATTCTGTTTGGAGGTATGCTTAGGACAGGGGTGTTCACACTTTTATGACAAGAGATCTACTTTATTATTTATGGTAAGATCCACCATGTAAAATATGCACATACACTCTAAATTTGGAGTTTGAGAAATTATTTTGAGAGATTTGTTCTTATTCAAATAATGTTATGCAATCAATTTTCATTCAAAGAAATCACAAAAGTAATATGCACCAGTGGGGGCGTTGTCGAGCGTCAGAGGTGGAAGGAGAGCCGGCGAGTCGAGCCGGCAGGTAACGCGTGATGATTCTCACCTGTGTCTTATTACCGCCAGTCTACTTATTTGTGTCTCTTTGTGCGTTCAGTAGCTACTGTATCCAGAGAGAGAGAATGCAATATAGTTGGTGGAGCTTGCGAGACACGAACAAACGCATGCACACCCACCCACACGCCGCGAAGCATGAACTTGAACTTGAGCGAAAGCTGTGAGTAAGGGACGGACCCGTTTCGGTTGTTTTGGGTTGGTTGAGTATTTGAAAGTGCGCTGAAAAGCGTGGACTTAATAAACATGAGCCCAGAGCTCAGCAAAAATTCCATCTGTCTCCCGAGTCTTCTTTCACACTCTCACACACCAGGGTTCTACATTGACCTATTAAGAAGGTCAACCAGTGGTTGTTTTGCGATCGACGTAATGAGCATCCCTGGCTTAGGATCACTGTCCTGCTGGAAGACCCAGTTGTGACCAACTTTTAACTTTATGGCTAATGTCTTGAGGTGTTGCTTCAGTATTTCTAGATAATACTCCTCCCTCATGATGCCATCTATTTTCTAAAGTGCACCCGTCCCTTTTCAAGCAAAACACCCCCACAACATGATGCTACCACTCCCATGCTTCACAGTTGGGATGAAATTCTTCAGATTAAAAGCCTCACCCATGTTCCTCCATGCATAATGCTGATCATTATGGCCAAACAGTTCAATTTATGTTTCATCTGACCAGAAAACACTCTTTCAAAAGTCTGATGATCACCTGCAAACTTCAGTCTGGAGTTTTTATGTCAGTTTTAGAGTAAGGGCTTCTTCCTTTCACAATAGCCTCTCAGGTCATGGTGATGTAGGACTCTCTTAATGGTGGGTGTATATACTTCAGCACATGATGCCTCCAACTCCTTCACTAGTTCCTTTGTTGTTGTCAACTATTACATGCCATAGTTTTTTATAGTTACATTTTATGTTGCGGAACATACACAAAACAAGTTAGTTCCTGTTATTCTGTTAAACAAGTTAGTTCCTGTTATCAATTAGTTCATGTTATCGACAGTCGCTCCTTCACCAACCATTCTTTCTCTCTCTTCAAGTTAATAAGCCAAATGAACTGCAGCTTGTCATGTTACCAAGAAACTGGAAAGCGCAAAATCCTCTGTCCTGAAGATCTTCCTATGGCAGAATACTTGCTAACCGTTACAAAGTCAAAGTTAGAAAGTTAAAAACTTCTCCAGATCAACAACTATATGTCCGTTAAACAAAAAAACACTTTTTAATCCATGGATTATTAGTCTTATTTTATGCGGACATATTAGAATGAGGAGCCAGCACTACTGTCAGTGCCATGCTGTTATAGAACATGGATCAACACCTTCTGACCAATCAGATTCGAAAGTTCAATAGTGGTGTGGTATAATTAAAAAATAGCAGCTGCAATAATTTCATAGCTTTCTAAGAAAATTGTAGGACACAGTGTTGTTTAAGGAACTTACAGAAATCTTTAAGTGCAGATGGTTAACAGACAAAGAATACATTTTGTCTGGTATTGTAAAGAAGTCAACTAAAGTAATAAGCCATGAGAGGGTGTGCCTTACAGTGAGTACCTATAAACCCATTATATAATCACTGTACTGCACACCGTTGAGTGGCTTACTGCTTATAGAAAAACCAAAGACAAAACAATATGATAAAAATCTAGTGTATAATCAATAATTTAATTTCTTATTAATAAACTGCAATAAACACTTTCTTCTGCCACACAGTGTAGTCTGTTATTATTACACTTTGGTTGCTAAGCAACATAACGGACAAACATTAAGGAATTCTATAGAAAGAAAAATGGGTTTAGTGTAACAGTTTCATTGGTTCAAAACCTGGTGCATTAACACAAAATTCAATTACTGTGATGCAGTCACAGATGTGTATATACCGGGGATTTTACAACAGCTTCGAAA
>CM040466.1:16885934-16897102 GCA_022758105.1 Pangasianodon gigas
CTTTTATTGTTGAGGGAACGGGTGTTTAACAGAGAGAATTGAATAAGTTTAATAATAGGAACTAACAAAGGAGCTTTGGGAAGGGGGCGGAGACAGGACACGTGTAGTTTGTTTTGATGACGTACCGGTAGTGCTTTGCGCTCAGCTGACCAAATAGACTGAATAGACTGAGGAGTACCGGAGTAAACAAACTTGCGACATGAGCTTCTATGGATGTATTTTTTCCTGCAAAGAAGTCCGAGAGATTTAATTATTGAGATGCACGGGGGAATTAAAGAGCAACGGAGTTTGAGGAGTTGTGAGGCGGAGTATTTTAGAGCCATGTCGGAGAACGGTAGAGCAGCGAGGTAACTCTTAAACAGCAGACCTGCTGATAAGAGAATCAAACAGAGCAGTGTGGCCCGGCTGACATGGAGCACTGTGTGTGCCACAAACCGGCTGGTATCGAGCATGCGGCAACGGCGTCGGAGTCAGGAGCTAGTGCTAGTAACTAGCCCCCGACAGCAGTAGCTGTGACGCTAGTAGCCAGCAAGCGCTAGCCGCTGGCTACAAGCACCCGGCAACTGCAGATTGGACTATGCCGCTCGTAGAAAACTGATGGACGGGGCTCGATTTAACCAGGATGATAGTAGGGGTTTGCCAGATGGACAGTCCAGTAAATAGATGGAAAAGCAGCACACAGGTCCGATGACAGGTAGTCCAGAGCTGGGAGACGCCAACAGGTGAGCTCCAAAAAAACCAAAAAAACTCCAAGGCAGTAATCCGTAATGAGGATCCGTAAGGAAATCGATCGCAGTCCAAACACTAAAGAGCATACCACGATAATAACTGAGAGTATAACGATACAAATGTGATAAAAAGGGTCAATACAACAAAAAGATAGACAGATGGAGAAGCGGCGATCACAAAGACGCCAGCGTCCTCTCACATCCTGTCATCAGTCCTCCAGTCTCTCCCAGTTCACCGATTTTCCAATTACTGGCTGTTGTTCTACATATAAAATAATGAAAATGCATACATACTTTTAAGTGCATGCAGTGAATTAATGTTTTTTTATTACTGTGTCATGTCATGCAGTGGCCCATCCCACGTTAGATTATAAAACACAACTACAACAAGATAACAAATGCATGCCATGCATTGAAAATGTAGGCAGCTCTTCTATTGTTGGAAAAATACAAAATGTTATGTGATGTATTACAAGTAAGTCACATAATGGCTAGATAGCTAAAGTTACTGTATCAAGAAAAACTGAAAGCCACTATAAACTGCCCTAAAATGTAGCTTGTTTAGGTGGTTAATAATATCTTTAAACAGACAAAGACCACGCCGGGCACAATAAAATCACATGGCTGAATATGATGTGAGATTCTTTAATCTTTTAATATTTTAATAATAATAGCATTTTAAAAAATCATAAATATAAATTCAACTCCTAACACCATAAGTTCTATTGCCAGATTGTAACATCAGGATGTGGTGCTCATTAGAATATCACCAATCCCACAACATATGTAATCATCGTGGTGAACTGATAAAGAGAGAGTGGTCACGGTACTCCAACACAAAAGGTTTACTAATGTTACTGTAGTTTTTCACCCACAAAAAGATTAAGATGTTGAGCTATTAGTAATAATTTGAATTGCAGTTACATTAACTTGTGTCAGTATTGACAGTAAAGCAAGTAGTCTAACTATGGACAGGGTGTAACGGCCAACTTTTACTGTACTCAATGGAAGCTCATTACACAAGGTCTCTTGCTCATGGCTGACAGAGATCACGTGAAAATGTGCGGCAATTATAAATAGCACAACAAAGCCAGTAAAAAACTTTTTATGAGTAGCAGTGGTCTTCATTCAATATCAAAAAAGCTTGGGACATTTCACCAGAATATGAGCTTAAAAACTCTTTCATTTAAAATTTTAGATTCGCTTTGATCATTTGAATAGACTACGACTCGTACGACGTAATATCTATCTAAAGAATATTCCCATGTTCGCAATAAAGTATTAGCTACATAGAAAGCTGAGTAAGTCAGGTGACGACACTCGGCGAAAATAAATGTAGGCCTACTTTATTAACGCTCGACATAATTTAAAAACGTGCGGGGTTTTCTTAAAACATATTATTTCTTGGATTTATCGTTAGGTGGACAATTATTTTCAGAATATACTATCAGATTTTTATTGCAGTTCTTACCTTCTACCGAACTTTGCCAGTCAGTCCCCTCAGGTCTCGCTCTCCAGACCAACTGTCTTGCTTTGCAAAGCGCATGCGCAGTCGCTCACCTTGAAGTTGCTCCCGCACAAACGAAAAGGAAAAAAAACTGGCAGAAGACAGACACAAAAATATGTGAGGAAAAAAACTTGATATTTCTTGTATACAAGCTAAATAATTGGGCAGCGTTTTAACAGAAGTCCATCTATTTTTTTCTTTCTCGTGGAAATGAAGCTGTGATAAACCTTAAGTGGAAATATGCATTCGCAAACAGTTCAGGTTCAGGACATACGGAAGCCAACAATTTCTGTCTTGTTTTTATCATCTTGAAAAAAATCTTGAGGTTTTCTCCTTTTTTTCGAGAAAACATGACATAAAAAACATGCATACCTATGTCATCTGCATAACATTATTAATTATATTTATTAATTACATGTCATTCATATATTTCATCAACCGACAAAATGTTAAACTATATACTAAATTATAACTATATATAATACAATATACTATTTTTAATAGAGCTTTTTCAGTTCAGTTTCAGCAATAAACTGATGCAACAAATATTATTCACATAGTCCCAACACAAGTAGATTAAGTAAACATAGATGGATTGTACACAATGAAATAAAGTTGACACGAAATGCAAAAGAACTTTGTTGCATTAGCTAATTTTAATTAAGTAAACTGAACGAGCAGTAAAAATCATGTTGAGTGTACGCCATCTGTTAGAAGTCTGAATCATTTGGAACATTTTATTGCAACGTGATCATATCTCTTTTTGATGACTGTGTTGAATTTCACCTGGACTTTACATAATATAATTATGGTAATTATAATAATATAATAATTATTATCTCATCTCAAACATAAATGTATGAAGTTGATTGTAAATTTATTGTTTTTGTGTTTTCAGTAGAGCTGCTTTCCTTTTTTCAGTGTATCAGCTACTCCTTTGAAGTCATGAGGTCAGAGTTCAGAAACTGGCTGTCATATGCTGTCTAAGTTATCCCTTTCCTGTGTCTCTCTACGATTCTCAATCAGTTATTTACTCTGTTGAAAAACATGTCACATGCGGACACAGTTTAAAAAGTGTTGCTATATGAGCTGAGTTTTAAATTTTAGTGACACATTTATAATACCTTCACTGCTGGAAGTCTGTCTTCTTCAACTACAGCAGCACTACTGCTGTTGTGTAAACAGCAGAATACCGCAAATTCCCAATATACAGCAAGTCACTGTAAATTACATGAAAAGTCATAAAATACCCATAATGCAATGCATATTACAGTAGTTAGGGTTAGGGTTAGGGTTAGTTAATTTATAATAATTCAGATGTTTCAGCCACACCAAATGCTAACAAATGCATAACAAAAGAGCACACACACACGCAATCGCCACAGACAAACACTGGCAGTAGAATGAGTCACTGAAGAGCTCAGTGACTTTAAACTTGGCACTGTCACTGTAAGTGCTATTATTGTAAAATAAGCATCTAGGGGCAACAAAGCAGTAGACCACATGAATCTAGGAGCACAAAGCAGTAGACCACACAAACTCACAGAGTGGGGCTGCCAAGTGTTGAAGCACATAGTGTGTAAAACGCGCTTATCCTCTGTTTCACCACTCACTACAGAGTTCCAACCTGCCTTTGGAAGCAACATCAGCACAAGAACTGTGCATTGGGAGCTGCATGAAGTGGGTTTCCATGGCCAAGAAGCTGCACACAAGCCTAAGCTCACTATGTGCAATGCTGAGCGTCGGCTGGAGTGGCGTAAAACACACCGGACTCTGAAGCACTGGACTCTGAAACAGTGAAAATGTGTTCTTTGTAGTGATGAATCACGCTTCAATATCTAGCAGTCTGATGGATGAATCAGGATTTGGTGGATGCCTACAGGCTACCTACAGGAATGCATAGTGCCAACAGTAAAGTTTGATGGAGGAAGGCTAATAGTCTGGGGCTGTTTTTCATGGTTTAGGTCCCTTAGTTCCAGTGAAGGATAATGTTAATGTTACAGCATACAAAGACATTTTAGACAATTGTATGATTCCAACTTTGTGGCAACAGTTGCCATAAAGGAAAGGGGAAGGCTTTTCCTATTCCAGCATGACTGTGCCCCAGTGCACAAAGCAAGGTTCATAAAAATATGGTTTGAGGAGTTTGATGTGGAGGAACTCCAGTGGCCTGCACAGAGCCCTGACCTCAATCCCACTGAACACCTTTGGGATGAATTAAAAGTCAATATGTAAGCCTCCATATTAATTGCAATGGTTTTGGATGGGATGTCCAACAAGTTATACAGTACACATACAGTATATTTAAGGTATTGGATTTCCTCAATGATTTTCTCTTCACTGCCTCTCTTGCCCATTCTGTAGTCTCTAAGATTTGTTAGAACAAAGCGTCTCATCTCTTTCCAGTTATCCATTAGAAATTCCTAAAGACAACAGTCTACATGATTTTCAGTCTACATAAGCCAGTATTTTTTTTTCAATGATATAGAGCTTTATTTTATGTTTCACACAGTTAAAAAAGGACCTTTGGCAAATCAATTTTGCAGGATATATTCCACGAATCCTCCCAGCAACCTCTGACATAATTTAAACAGGACATAAGGAAAACACAAAATAAATTACAAATGCTAGAACAAAAAACAAACAAAACAAAAAAAACACATAAAGTGACAAGTGGCATAAATAGTAATTGATCCAAAAATAATGCAACTACAGACAGAGTAGCAGTTATATCTAGCATCCCTTAACATGTTCTTCAGAAAGCTTAAATGTATGATTGATTTCTCTTTCCCTAAACTTCTCAACATAGTTCACAAATTTGACTTATTTGACTGTTTTGGACCCTGCTAAGACAATGATATACTTTGTACTAAAATATACTTTTAACACGGATCAGTATTGGCAGGCTGTAACACACAGAATTTGACATTCCTAATCAAGTCCATTGTGGATTTTAAAATATACTGTACATTTGTCTTCTTTAGTTCAACTCTTACCTCACAAAGTGAGTCATTGAGTCTGTCCAAGTCTATCTGATACAGATTTCCCAGGCGAGGCAGTGGTTTGGTTCCTGAAGGTTAGTAGGCAACTGCAGCCCCAAAGCCACCAAAGCAATCACAGTCCCAAGCCATTACAGTACAGCTCCCCATATGTGATCCCCAAGCCATCTCCACAGCCCCCAGGTGGCACCATCCCCAGCAATCCAAACAGTTCTTCAGGCCGTCCATATGGGGCCACCCCCAGCAGCAGCGAGCGAACTCAACCGATGAGAACTCCAACCAGAAATAGGGCATCAGGATGGGTCAGGCAGGTCCGGAGAGCAGAAGGGGTCAGGATCACTGGATCTCAGTAGTAGCATGTGTAGCTTGGCAGAGAGTGAGAGAGAGAGAGAGAGAGAGAGAGAGAGAGAGAGAGAGAGATTGTTAGGTAAGCTTTTGTCCTCTAATGGTTAAAGACAATGTACTTTGTGTGCAGAGTGCAAGCGGGGAGTCTGGCAAAACTAGCTATGACAACCTAACTAAAAGGGAGAGCCAGAAGCTAACACAGACATGAGGGCACCCTGGGACATAAGGCAGCCAGCCACTCCACCGTCGACAAACCTGAGTGAACGCGTGAGAGTGGGGGGGCGACAGCATCCAAACATCCCAGTTCAACACAACACTCTATGCCTGTGAACCCTCCAGACCTGCTCTTTTACCTGAGAAAAAAACTATTCACAAAAGGCTTGACTAAACAAATATGTTTTCAGCCTAGACTTAAACACTGAGACTGTGTCTGAGCCCCGAACACTAAGTGGAAGTCTGTTCCATAACTGTGGGGCTTTGTAAGAGAAAGCTCTACCCCCAGCTGTAGCCCTAACTATTCAAGGTACCAACAAATAGAATGCACCTTTTGATCTAAGTAGGTGTGGCAGATCATAAAAGACCAAAAGTTCACTCAGGTACTGTGGCGCGAGACCATTTAGTGCTTTATAGGTCAATAGTACTATTTTATAATCAATACAAAATTTGATTGGGAGCCAGTGCAGTGTGGATAAGATAGGGGTGATGTGGTCATATCTTCTCGTTCTAGTAAGGACTCTCGCTGCTACATTCAGGACTAACTGGAGCTTGTTTATGCATCTACTGGAACATCCAGACAGTAAGGCATTACAATAATCCAACCTAGAGGAAACAAAGGCATAAACTAGTTTTTCTGCATTGTGTAGTGACTATATTTCCTATCTTAGCAATTTTTCTGAGATGAAAGAAAGCTATCCTAGTTATATTATCTATATGAGCTTCAAATGAAAGACTGGAGTCAATAGTCACACCAAGGTCTTTTACTGCTGCACATGATGAAACAGAAAGGCCATCCAGAGTTACTATGTAATCAGAAAGCTTACTTCTAGCTGCATGTGGTCCTAGTACAAGTACTTCTCTCTTGTCAGAATTAAGTAGAAGGAAGTTAATAAGCACCCAATGTCTAACATCCTTTACACATTCCTCAACTTTATTAAGATTATGTCTCTCATCTGGCTTTGCTGAAACATACAACTGTGTGTCATCAGCGTAACAGTGGAAGCTAAAAATGTTTACGAATAATTTTGCCCAGAGGTAGCATATATAAATAAAATAGCAGTGGGCCCAAAACATGACCTTGCAGAACAACAAACTTTACCTTTGTATAAGTAGACAAGTCACCATTTACATCTACAAACTGATAATGATCAGACAAATAAGACCTGAGCCAGGAGAGGGTTGTTCCCGTAACTCCAATAGTATTTTCTAGTCTATCAAGGAGAATATTATGATCAATGGTGTCAAAGCTGCACTAAGGTCAAGCAGGACAAGCACGGAGACAAAACCCTGATCAGAGGCCAGTAGTAGGTCATATACCACTTCAACCAGAGCTGTCTCTGTGCTATTATGAGGCCTAAATACTGACTGATACATTTCATGAATGTTGTTCTTATGCAGGTAAGAGCAAAACTTCTGTGCTACAACTTTTCTAGGATCTTGGAGATAAAGGGAAGGTTTGATATTGGCCTATAGTTGGACAGCTGACAGGGGTCGAGGTCAGGTTTTTTTTTTTTATAAAGGTTTTGATAACTGCTAGTTTAAAAGATTTGCGTACACAGCCAGTGCTAAGGGAAGAATTGATTATTTTGAGAAGAGGTTTGATTGCTTCTGGTGTTATCTGTTCGAAGAAACATGTAGGTAATGGATCTAGTACACAAGTTGATGATTTTGATGAGGAAATTAGTGACCTTAGTTCAGCTCATTTTGTGCAGTTTTAGATATACCTTTGTTCAACTGTGTTTGATACAGCAGGTGCATTTCCTATCCTGAAAAGTCCTGAAACTAACCCAAAAATTTCAGCCACTGGAAAAGGGAGACATTTTTCTTCTATTGCTTAACCTTTTGCATGGGAAACAAGGCTGACATACAGACATTATCCACTCCATAATCCCCCTCCCTATCATCACTGTAATATATCTTACAATATAAATGGTTCTGTACATCACAGACACACTGTGTGCACTGAAACATTGTCTTTGTTTACATTTCTGATTGTTTCTTATAAAACAAGATGATCGCTGCAGAGTATTTAAACTAGTAAAATTTTGCAACACTGTCATTAACTCTCTGCTATCTTACTGTCTAACTCTCACTAACTGCTACTCTTCCTCCACTAAAGTGAGCATGTACCTCTGTTAGCGCTTGTCACTTATTGCCCATTTTTGACTACTAGGTGCAATAATAACTCTCACTCTAGAAAGGAGAGTACGTCAACGGAACATTGGCTTATATTCAAATAGCACCTTTTTTGAATAGTTGCAATCCAGACTTTTTATTCAATACTTATTCAAAGCAGCACCTTTGGCAACAATAACAGCTCTGAGTCTTCTTGGATAAACTTTGCACAACTGAATTTGGGCAGTTTCTCCAATTCTTCCTGGCACATCCTCTCAAGCTCAATCAAATTGGATCTGGAGTGTCTGTGAACTGCCATCTTCAGGTCTCTCCACAGATGTTCTATGGGCTTCAAGTCTGGGCTTTGGCTGTGCCAGTGAAGAATGTTCAGAGACTTGTCCTTAAGTCTCTCCATCTATGGCTTGGCTGTATGCTTCAGTTCGTTGTCATGCTCATTGGAGCAATTGTACTTTACTGCTTTCATACTTCCCTCAATTGTGACCAGTCTCAAAGTCCCTGCCACTGAGAAGCACCCCCATGTCATGATGTTGCCACCAACATGCTTCACTGTAGGGACAGTATTACCAGTCGATGAGCAATACCAGGTATTGTTCAGTCCAAAAAGTTTAATTTTTGTCTCATCAGAACAAATACTCTTTTCCCTCATGCTTTCAGAGTCCTTTAAGTGTCAACCCTATGCATTTTACTTGAGTGGCTTCCATCTAGGCGGTCTACCATAAAAGCCTGATTCATAAAGTAAAAGTTTCTGAGATTGTTCTGCATCCGATGTTCTTCATCCGTTCTACCATCTCTGCGGTGGACTTCGGAAGCTCTATTAGAGTGGCCATAGGGTTCTTGGTCACCTCTCTAAACTAAGGCCCTTCTAGCTTGGTTACAGAGTGTGGCTGGAAAGCCAGCTCTAGGAAGAGTACTGGTGTTTTCACAATGTATACCCTTACCTAGAACTCTATGCATCAACACAATTTGATTGTGGTGATCTACAAAGAGTTCCTTGGACTTCATGGCTTGGATTTTGGTCCTTTTCAATTGAAATTGCCACAGGTGGACTCCAATCAAGTTCTAGAGACATCTCAAGATAAACAAAGCAAACAAAATGTATACTGTATAAGCTCAATTTGGAATGCTTTAGTTAAGTTAAATGTTAAGTTCACTTAACTTGGTGTTCATATAGTGTACTTTATAGTTTGCTGACGGTGAATGAAACCCGGGCACAGCGTTGAGCATGCTGCATGCTAGCCACTAGTCCACCAGGGAACCAGTGTACTGACATAATTAAGTTCACTTAACTTGGTGGTCATTTCAAGTGTACCTAAATACGGGGTGTCCCAAAAGTCTCCATACATAAGAGAAATTAACACTTTTTAGCAAAATGTAACTTTATTTACAAAACATCCTCTGCATGATTGCCATTTCTTTGTAAACACACGGAGTTGTCTCTCCTACTCATGATGAACTCTTGAACTTCACTACACCGCCACCAGCAACAGACAAGACTAAGAGGACCGCCTTTTGCAATTATCCATCGATCAGTGCATTAGTTCTGTTGCTGCCGAGCGGAACTCCTTGAATGGCCAATCACATCAAAGAAAGACCAGAGTGAGCTAATTTTAATGTATCATGAGTTTGAGTTCATAACACACAACATTTTAAGTAATGTTTAGTCATGATTACTTGATTGTTTAAGTAAAACAATCTGTAATTATGTTGGGTTGGAGAGCTGAGGTGTCAAGTCATGTATCCATCTACACTTAAGTTGATAAAGTAATGCAGTGGTCCATGGACTGGGTGATGGGGATTTCCACAAAGGGCACTAGAGAGGGGATATTGGCTAGTATATTTTAAAGACAGTATTGAAATAGGCACCACAATCTGTAGGAGTTTTCTACATTGTGATGTCTTTGTTATTGACAAAATTCCATCATGCTCTAATTTTCTATATAACTTTTGATAATCTCTGCAAGGATCACACGAAATAAAGAGAAACTCTGGAAAATGGCGTTCATTATATAAGGTGTTTAGTGCCATAATAAAATACAGTGAATACATATACAGTTTAGTCTTTAGAAATACTGACTTGAACACAAAATTGTACACAAAAATTGAGAGCTCACTGATTCATTACTTTAAAATGGCAGCCACAGTATATACAAAAGAATTGCAGTACATATTCATTTTTATTTTTGCAAAAGATGTTAACAAATATCCCACACTGCTCATAGTATACACAGATCAATCAAATACAGTGCAGTTCTGCACATATCTGCAGAGAAGCTACTGTATATAACAATTCACATTAGATCAAATGTAATCAAGTAAAAAAAACTGCAAAGAAGCCTTTTCCAGATAAACCAACTCTCTTGCAAGGTCTATATTATTTTTTAGATTTATAATAGTAAGTCTATGATGTAGTTTAAATCTAGCCTTGATTTAATGATTTTAAACAAAGTTTCTTTTCCAAAGATTGGAAGTGGTGGGTTGTTCTCATGCTACACTAATGCATGTACTTTTTGTTTGTCAATGTGAATGTGTGCTTAAGTAAACAGATGCCTTGAAAGAGGCTAGCTCTAAAATTCCCTTTGGTCTTACTAACCCTATCCCTCACACTAACATTTTATCCCCCTTAATGTGTTGCTTAAAATAAGTTTTAGCATCAATAATAATTTTGTTAAAATAAATAATTGTTGACATCAGAGTTGTTCTTACAGTACATATACTGTCTGTGCTAACAGTTTAAAACCTAATCAAACCAGAATAATTTTGTTTGAATTTCCAGCTCAAAAACCTGTGCAAACAAAAATATGGCAGATTTGAAAGTATGCACTGTATAGATGCACTGAGTTGTGGAATTAACTTAGAGAAGTTGTCAGTGAACTTTATGTTGTTAATGGTAAGACATAACGTATAGAAAGGTGAATTGTGGTAATATTATACAGGTTTCAGGATTTCAAATTGTATGAAACAATTTTTTTTACATCCATCAGTATGAAGTAAAATGAAAAATAGGCTTTTTTCCTATCCTCTGAAGTATTATTGCCTTTCTTATCTTCCTTTGATTAGGTCCGTTTCACTGCACAAAGCTTGTGGGGAGAGGGGTTCACTGTAATCCCAACCACACCTGTGAGGTCCAGCTGATCCTCAGACACCCCTGGTGGAGGAGTGAAGCGGAAGTGCTGCAGGAGGGAGCTGAAGAAGAGAAAGAGCTCCATCCTGGCCAGGCTTTCTCCCAGGCACACCCTG
>CM040466.1:16897202-16924531 GCA_022758105.1 Pangasianodon gigas
TTTTTTTTTGGCCAGGCAGTGTATATACCCCTGAGCTTTGAACTGTGCACCCATAGGAATATCCCATGCTTAAATTCATTAATGTGATAGTGCTGGGCTATTAACTACATTAACAAGTGAAGCTGTTAGGTGTAAAGATTTCTGTTTCTCTTTTTCTGTTTTTCAGTTAAAACCTAATATAATGTTGTTGGATATGGAGGGCACTTTGAGGGCTCAACAGATGCACCAAAGAAGGCAAATTTGGGGTTATAGCGATACAATTTTTTAATAATCACTAATAAATTTATACCACAGCACAGAATTCTCAAATCTGTTTGGTCAGAAGGTATTGATTCATTTTCTATAGCAGCAGTTCTGACAGTAGCGCCGGCTGCAAGGCAAATCACAGGTTTCTATTAATGCGCTTGTTCTAAAACATCAGCGCTCCTAGTAACAACTGATTCACAGGGACTTGTTTTGCTCCACATAATCTAATACTAATAATAAAATGAATTTTTATGAAAATATGCTGTTATTTAACAAAGACAACCTATGATTGTTGATATGATCTGTAAGGAGATGTATTTATCATTTATGGAAGGAGTCTCACATGTCTACGCTTTGTAGTCAGTAAGTTTTTTGACATGGGAGAGTCTTCAAGACAGTTTCTGATTTCTTGGTAACCATGACAAGCTGATTTTTTTTGTCTTATTAACTTCAAGAGACAAAACAATAGAAGGTGGTGAGGGTAAAACTGTTTATAACTTCAAAATAATTAAGAGTGTATACAAACAGAGTGATCCTGGATCAGATTTTGTTAGATACACAGAAAAAGCCACATAGTTAATTCTTGTTAAGAGAGAGTGTGTATGGTAGGAAAGAGGAAGAAAAAGCAAAAACCAGAATTGAGGTAAATGTAAAATCATCATTTTCCAGTCATGCTTTTTTTTTTTTGCCCAATCCATTTCTAAACAAGCTTTGGTAATAATACAAGCAGTAAGGTATCAGAACTTAATCAGCACCTACCAGCATGAAAAAGTACCATGGTCGTGGCACTCCATACTCGCCAGGGAAGACAGCCTCGATGTACCAAGCCACCAGGCTGTAGAGTATGGCGTCCAGCAGCAAGAGCCCAAGAACCTGTGCCAGTGAGAAGTCATCATCCACAGTCACAGGCTCAAACAGATTACTCCACTGGATCCCCATGCCTGATTGGAATAGTCAGTATAGAAACCACATAAGTGCTAGACTGGTTGATGGAATTACTATATTGGAGAATGGGGGATTAAGCCATAAGAAATTATAAAGGACAAATAAAATCATGGGGAGCTCATAAAGTCTTACCTTTGGCTTCAAACATGCCAATAAGCTGGGCACCCATAGCCATGGCCACATTGGAGATGAGACAGGCAGACACTTTCTGAGCGTGGGATAGCAGGTCATAACGCGGCCACAGGAAGAGGTATGGCAGGTAGCTAAAGAAGTACAGGAAACCACTTGCCGCTGCTGCAACGTTAGCTGTGAGAGAGAGAGAGAGAGAGTAAGAAAGTGAGAGAGAGAGAGGGGAGAGAGAAAATTATAACGCCAATAATTTATGAAGACAAGACCTATCTGTTAATCTATCTATCTATACTACTGCTATGTACTACTGTATGGCCAAACGTATGTGGACACATGACCATCACACCCATATGTGGGTCTTCACCAAACTGTTCCCACACAACTATTAAATGCATAAATATAACAATGAGAGCTGAAGAGAGATAAAAGGAACAGAGCTGAAATTATAGCCTGTGCAAATCAATGGGAAACCTGAGGGTTTGATTTCATTCTGATAAGTTTCTCAAAATCAGGATGGCACGATCTGATACATCTCTTGATTCGTTTAGTTGGAGTACATAATAGTCATTTGCCATAATGCGTGTTACCTTCTGCTGCTTTATCTCCTTGGACATATCTTGTATTCTCCTTCGTATGGTGTCATTGGAGATTGGGATTTTTTTCAACTACTCTGCGGTAGATTTGCGCTGAGGATCTTTCTGCTCATGTTCACTGCGGCACGTAAAACAAGATCCTCTGCAACTGTGTGGACCTTTATGCATTTTGAAATGCAATGAGTGAGACTGTATGATGCACAAAGTGCTTGCTCCTGAACCGTGCACACATTTTTGATATTTTTTTTTTTTTGAATGTGTGCATTCTTTTGTAAAACTCAACAGGCTTGTCTTTAGGGCTTGAGTGTTTTGTCTCTTAATACCTTCTGAATTTCGATGGTTTCTGCAGCCAATAACTCACCACACAAAGCACACTGTGGTCTGCACAAACCATGCTTGTCTTGTGTGCACGTAAAGCCATGTTTTATGTAATCCAGGTTATATTTTTGTTTACCTTGCAGAAACCTTTACCTTTAATATTTTCCATTCTTTCTGAGGAAGAGGGAATTTCACTCCGTCTATCCATGTAAGTACCAATTATACACAGATGAATTAGTACCAAAACTGACAGAATTCAACTGAATGCACAACATGACATGACAAATTTTATTTTTTCCTTTTTTAAAACTAATATTTGCTTTATTGTCATTTTTTTCCATGGTTTTCCATTTTCTTATGTTTTATCCTTTGCATTTAGCAATGTTTTTTTTGTCTTCCCAGCAGTCCACGACCCACGTTTGGGTTGTGACCCACCATTTGAGACACAGCTAAATCACATTTTACTTATGTGTTTTCTTCAGGGTGACCAGACAAATGGTCAAAACCCCACTAGGTCAAAGCTGTCAGATATTTCTTTCCTTCTGTGGACAATTTGTTAACAAAGGTGCGTGAGCGCACACACACACAAACACACACAAGCACACACAGTTCATGTGGCAAGTCCATGTGATATTCCATGTATTTTAGGCTCTCGACTATAAATCTTTACGTTCCTGCAAACTACAACATGCACACACTCTTTTCTGTTTGCTGCAGCCACGTGACAGAGCCACAGGTGCAAAAAAGAGGTGAACAAGAGAAAATAACAAAATGATAGAGGCCTTGTGCTACAGACAAAGAAATTTGCTCTCTGGGTTATTTTTATATCCACATACAAGTGCAAGCACAAAAAGGTTCTCAGGGCCTCCTCACACTTCATAATATGCCATTCTGAGTTAGAACAGGGAGAACTAAGACAGGGCAGATATTTATTAAGCCCCAGTTGCAGCCTGTTTTCTGGCTGTAGGAGGAGAAGGGAAGTGCTTCACTCCTTCACAGACTGGAGGAAAAGAAACTGCTCTTCCCTGCCAGAAGCCAGTCTGTTTTATATTACACAAAAGTGATTCATATAAGCTTCATACAACACAGAAGTGATTCATTTAGGAGCAGTAACTCCTTAGCTGAGCAGCAAAACAGTTTTTTTTTTAACAAAAACAACCATTGAGACAAAAAGTGGGAAGGTCATTGAATTATTAATAATGAAATTAAAATACCATTGAATTAATAGCATTGAAATATATTACCTTGAAAAGCACACATCTGTATTCATATTTTGAAGTAAACTCCTTGAAAATTCAAAGTAGTTTTATTTCAGAGTTCAGAGATTCATGGTTTAAAAAAAATCATCTATTATCTATACAATTTTTTTTCAGTGTTCACAAATGCAGATTCAATAATTCAGTTTTGAGATATATATATATAAAACTATTCAGGTTGCTCATTGCCATGCTTAGAGTCAACTAACTTCAAAAATTCACTTCAGGAAAAAAACAGAAGTTAAGCATCAGGGTTACCCAGGGATAAGCAAAAGCAATTGAGCATGGAACGCAATGAACCGATATTTAACCAATCAGCGCACTCTCTCCTCTTCCAGGCTCAAAACTACTTTGAATTTCAAGGAGGTTAATTCAAAACAAATAAATACAGACGTGTGGCTTTCGAGGTGATATATTTCAATGAATTCAGCAATGTTTAAATTTTGTTATTAAGAATTCAATGCCGTTTAACATTCATATCTTTCCTTTTTGCTTACATCGGTACACAACTAGTAACATTAAAATACATGACCTGCTCACAGGTTACTAGCTGGTTGTGCTAGCTTGTGCCCATTATTTTTCATCTATTATTAGCCAGATTTAGCAGTATATGACACGAACCCATAGAAAAAAAAATCTCTTTTTTGAACTGTGTGTGGATTCAGGTCACTTAATGCTAAATTTGGCCAACAACAGATTAAAAAAAATACATAAGTACTAGCTAGCACAATTTAATTCGCACACTGCTAGTAGTTTACATTGTTAGAAATGGTAGCATTTTTGGATAAGCAGTGTGTATCAGCACTGCTCAACTCCTTCCCTTCACACACCATATCCCAGAAATCAGCAAGTAACCACTTGTAAACTGATACATCCCCAATGAATTATTCATGCACCAGGGACCTGTTAGTGATACAGGAGCTAGGGCAGTGGTGCTCAAACTAGTCCTCAGGGATAGACAGTCCACATTTTCGCTCTATGCCAACTCACACCACACAAGCATAGACAGAAATGTGGATCATCTGGCCCTGAGGATTGGTCTTTGTTAACCACTGAAATAGAGCACCACAAAAAAGCTACAAATGCCTCAGCAACATATATAACGCCTCCCTATAGATTCTATCACCAATGGAAAACAATCCTATCCCACAAATGAGGTTTCCACCATGACAGAACAGTCTGCTTCATTTTACTATTCTTTTTTCCCCATCAGGAATAAGGTCGACATATTTGAAACTTGATATACTCTTTTGTCTAAAAGCCAGGGCACAGGTCCAGCGCTCTAAAAATCTTCACTATTCCACACAGTCCTGCTCATTTTCTTCGAAATGTTCATGTATGTGGAGGAGGACAGTTAGTTCTTTCCTTTAAGTGTTCAGCTGCCCTTTGACATAGTATGAACAGCAGTTGATGCAGTGGCTGTCTTCACGTGTCTCAGAGGAAGCACATATTAGCCCTCAACCTCCCTGCTTGGTACCTATTGTGTGATACAGGAGCGCTAACTAGTTGGTGAGAAATTTACAAAATAACCTAAAATGTATTATTTTGCAATGTATAATGTATTTCTGCACTGGTCCTACTGATCGACCAGTCACCAACAAAATATAACTAAACATTCAAAACCCTTTTAAGATCTACAGAAGCACAAAATAACATGGTTAGAGGTCAACAATGGCAAACTATAGCATGTCCACACTCCCAGTAGCTTCTTAGATCACTCATGCACCTCACATACTGAAGCCTATGTTCTCTTACATTTACATTTGCTCATTTGGCTGATGCTTTTTTCCAAAGCGACTTACAGTTAGCCAGAGTACAAGTGAGCAGTTGCTCCAGGTAGCTTGGTAATACTGGGATTTCAATCTTCTGATCAATACATTATATGGCCAAAAGTATATGGACACCTGACCATCACATCCAGATGTGCTTGCTGAAAATCCCTTTCCAAAACCATGGGTATTAATATGGAGTTTGTCCCCCCTTTACTGTTAAAATAACCTCCGCTCTTCTGGGAAGCACTCTAACCACTGAGCTATGGACCCTTAAATGTCCAATGAGACAAATACAAATTCCCTATTAGGTTTTTCCATGTGATCATTACTCACTGCTGGATAAATCAGTTAGCTGGAACCTTCATAATAAACTTGACCTGGTCTTGTGAACACTACAGCTAAAAACAAATAAAGCAGATGAACTTGAAACTGAGACAGAACAGTTATACTGATGGAACAAAGTTCACCTGAAGTAGCTGTTTATGACGAACCAGGTGATGGTTCTTTTGCTAAGATTACTGTGTTCAGATTATGGAAGGGATTCACACACAGTACCACATATTCTATAAAAAAAAAAAAAAGGAGTCTGAAAAAGTTACCTCTGGAGAAGAAGGAGCTGATCATGAAACAGAAGCTGATAGTAGCCACAGCAAATACAAGGAAGAAGACGAAGACTAGTGTAGGGTCACTATAGGTCAGCACTGCTCCATTTGGACTCACCTTTAAAATCAAGAACACAATAAGACATGCTTTACAAACAGTCTCATACAGAGATGTCCAAATCCAGTTCCTTCACATTTCTCCATTTCTAATATTTGTTTCATTTCATCATAACTTCATGTTAAGTTCCAGATAACTACCTTATAAGAGGAACTGAATATGGTCCCGTGTCATTTCTTATGATGGCACAAAAATTGAAGCTGGACAAAACGCACTAGTCACAAGTGAAAGGTTAACCTAGCACTGGATAAACAACATTACAGCATGATAAAGCCAGTGAAGGCAAGTAAAACTCACCTGGACACAGAAGAGCAAGGTGACAAAGAAAATGGAGATAGAGAGGAAAAGGAAGAACATGAGGAACCAGGCACTCCAGTGCAGCCAGTTGCTCAGACCCATCATTCTCATGTATTCCTGGAAAATACATTGTTAAAAAGCCTTGTCTTATTCAGAAAGTCCATCATGTAGCACACTCATAACAGATAAATGGCATGGTTATGCATCTTCTCCACTTCTCCATAGGCACACCTTGAGTTTTCTTTCCTTCTCCTGCACTATGGCTCGGACAATGTTGAGGGACGTGTAGGTGAAGCTGAGCACCAGCAGGAGGGGCAGCTGGTTCTGGATGGCCAGGATGAAGACATCATAGATGAAAGCTGGGTACGGGAAGCGTGACAGCACCACCCATGTCTGCGTGAAGAGGGCAGTCGCCGCTGTCCTGTTGTAGGCCTTCATGATGGCTCGGTCCACAGCATGCTGGACCATTAGGAAGCCCTCACGGTAATAACCTATTTACATATGACAGCAAGAATTTTTATTTGTTACTTTACTACAGAAATGATAAATGCCTTCTGTTTAATCGGTCCATTGATTTGTTCTTTTGTGAAGGCCAGGTTAATACTTGATGCATCACTAAGTAGAAGCATACTCAGTTATGACTATGCTTACACATGTTCAGCTGCATCCTCAAAACATCCCTGTCCATCAGGTTTCCATGTCAACCAGTAAAATGTTTAGCAACTTTAAGCTGCTAGACAGTGACAAATGTGTGTCCCAGTACAATTGGCATGGAGTCGTTAAATACATAGATGAGTTCTGTAAGTCTCTCTTTAAGACTTTCTCCCATTGTCGTGACTGTTGTCACGAGCTGCAACACCAAATCAAAAACTATGGTCACTAGATTATTTACTAATTTAGAAGACCTAGAATATTGGTAACATTACAAGGTACAATGTGGGAATACACCACAAATCGGATGTCAGTCCATTGCAGGGCACCATTCACACACACACACACATTCCCATACTCATTCACACCTAGGGCAATTTAGCATAGCCAATCTGCATACTTGCATATATTTGGACAGTCAAAGGAAATCACAGAACCCAGAGAAAGCCCACATGAACACGAGGAGAATGTGTGAAACTCCACACAGGCCGTAACCCAAGATTGAACCCAGGACCGTGGTGCTGTGAGTCACCAACGTTATCCACTGCGCCAACACGCCGCCCATTAGAAAATGACTAAGCAAATATAATCTAGCATTGTTTATGAACAATCATTGTGAAAAATAATGAAAAGCAAGTCCATGCTTATCCATGTCCTCTGCCCTTAATATTTGTTGTGGTCAAATAAAACCCCAGCATAAAGGGTTTCTAACTCACTCAAAAAAAATTATAGTCATGTTCGGACATGACTATAGCATTGCATATATGTCAGACATGACATAGCATCAGCCAGTAGCCTTAATGTTGTATGTGATACCCACTAATCTCTTTCTTGTGTTTACCAAAAGGAAAGAAGTAGCAGTAAAATTATTCGTCAGGTTTATATTTTGGAAAAATTAGACCAGTGTAATTAATTAGAAAAAAGCTGCAGTAGATTTAAACAGAAACAAAGGCGGAAGGGGGCAGTATTCAAGAACATCTGCGGGAGCAGGCAAGTATGGAATTCATAAAACCAACCCTCCCACAACTCAAATTAAAGATGTTCAAATTACAAAGCTCCTTTACAAAGTCTCTTACACTTCCAAAACATTAGCAGACCACCTCAAACAAATGATCGCCTGAAACATGAAAATGTATTACACAGCATGTTCTAAAGCTACCTTCAAATGCTTTTCACGTGGTCCTATTTTCATTTGTTCTGCATTGCACTGCTATTGTTACCTACATCTTGATAACATCTCCTATATTCTAAAAAATACACAGTTTCAAAGGCTTCATAAGACAGGCAATAAAAGTGTATAAAAATATTTTTGAAAAAAAAAACGACATTTGAGGGGTGCCTACAGAGTGCCTTCATAACACATTCATGAGCACTGCATAAATATTTTATAAAGCAATGCTGGTAAATTTCTGAAAGGCTTATGTCAAAACGCATAAGATGGTATTGGAGGTTTTATGCAACATTGTCTTTTTTATGCGATTATCATTATGAGTTGACTGATTTAGATACTGTGCTACTGTATATTTTTAAGATGGATTAAAAAAAAATACACAGTAACACAGTATCTCAATCAGCTCATAATGATAATTCCATGTAAAAACAAAGTTACATAAAACCTGCAATATCGTCTTCCAGTTTTGACATAAGCCTTTCATAAATTCTCCAGCACTGCTTTATAAAATATTTATGCAATGCTTATGAATGTGTTATGAAGGCACTATGTAGGTAACCTTCAAATCATGTTACTGAAGAAATTAAAAAAAATACCTATCATCAACAATTGAAACAGTTTTCCTCCATGATAAAGGAAAAGGGTAAATGTCAGCAACAAGCAACAAACCTGCGTTTCTGAAGCTCTCACTTATAACATGAAGGGATGTTCATGTCATGATGAGAACTCAGATTTTAACTGCATTATAAGAACAGAACATTATTTATTAAGTGAGCTCATATAACCTCAAGCGCTGTTAACATTTCAGTCTGTAGCTTGTTTGCTCATGGAAATGCACCAGTCAGTACATGAAGAGAAAGCAGAAACAGTCCTTACTGCTTGTTGTGGTGGCTAACTGATTGATCAGTGATGACTAAGCCATGACTTACCTTATGCTATTGACTGCTGAGGACTGAACTCTTGTAAAGCAATCCATATAAACGCTCACTTCTAAATTTACTCTTATGAACCTAGCAATACCAAAAGTGCCAAAGCATTTAAATCACTGACCTGGAGTGCCCCCATGAGAATCATGCTGCTCTCGAGGTCCAGGCAGCTGAACGAGGGGGAACAGGCTGAGAGTGTGCCAGTTAAGATCACTGTTTGGATTCAGCTCTGATTTTTCCTTAGAAGGAGCATTTCGGGGGTTATACGAGAAGCGCAGGTGATAACTGACCTGCGAGAAAAAGGAAGGGTAACCAAACAAGGCAGAAAAGAAGAAAAATACCATGAAATAATAAGAGACAGTTACTGACAGAATTAAAACAGGAAAAAGAAATGGCATACACCCAGAAGCATTGATCAAAAGTCTGGCTCCTAAAATCGGAAAAAGAGAACTGATCCAGAACCAGCTCTCACACTTTAACCATATGACTCTCCACCAAGGAACCAATTTGCATTTACTGTTAATAGCCTGGCTTCACTGTGAACAATAAGGTCATACAGTGGTTGTGATGGCTGTGCAGTAAAGACATGAACCCAGAGAAATTATTCAAAACTAGTTCCAAAATAATTCAAGCACACTGGTTCTAAAGGTCAAATTCCTAATGCTTTGCTCACGGTTTTGAGTGTGTGACACTTCATGATTACTCCTTACACAACACTGAAACAGTCAATATTTTATTAAGCGTTGTTTTTTTAAAACAGGTTCAACAGGGAGCAGGGTTTTGGTTTTTAGCATTAAGCCTTTACCTGAAGTGGGAGAGGTTCATCATCCTGAGTAAAGGAGTGCTCAAACACCACTGCTGCCAGGATCTTTGCTGATTCAGGGTCTGTCTTCACAAACTCTTCGAACTGATGCTCAGTCTCAAACCCACGCACTGGAGAAAGAAAGCAAGAATAAAGGGGTTTTTTTTTATTTATATTACAATATGTTTTAGCCATAAAATAATAACTATTAGCAAACTGTAGAGAACTTCACTCAAATTGTAGGAACAATTTAATGCTGTAATTACGGTAACTCAACCTTGCCTTTATTCTCGGACTCTAAGGATACTAAGACTAATGTCTAAGAATTAATAGCTGTTCAATTTAAAGTATCATAACACAGCATTAGGTATTAGTAAATCACAATAAAAACAACTATTAAACTATTAAAGCTGCAGTAAGCAATGTTTTATTAAAAATGCATTACTCTAAACCTAAAAAATATTAATTTAGCTGTTAATTAGAGCTGTCTTGCTAGATTTGGCACGAATGTGCTTGAACTAATGTGGCACACCTCATCATGCACACAACATGCATCATCATGGCACACAAAAGGTCAGATGACTATCAGCGCCAGTGTTGTAAAGCCAGTGTTTGACGAAATGCATTAAAATAAAAGGTAGAACATGAAAAAAAAAAATCTTCAAAAGAGCTCTAGTACACTAGAAAGCTGGCGAGCAAAAAGGGCCATTGCTCTCAATAAGGGTGAAGAGGTTTGTTTTGCTCTGCTGCCTCAATTCTTTGTTCATGCTTGATCTGCACCCCTACTTCCATCTCCGAAACTGTGGTGTGCCTGTGTGATGCTCTGTACAAAGTTTCCAAATTATACACTGCTGCTTTAACTAAGCAAAATGTTTTCAATCTAAGCCTTAACAATTCCTGAGGTTTCTAAGGTTGGTGAAATATCTATTGGTGGTGAAACATAAATTCTCAGCATATTTTAGGGACAAGTTAAAGAATTTACAATGTTACAAAATGCAAATTTGGGTTACTATTTTAAGGGTTTAGATTTGGTTCAGCATTCACCAGGTCCTCCAACCACTGGATGCGCTCTATGAATCACATCATCTATGGCGGTGTTTCTTACGGTTAGAGCTGGGCAATATGTACTGTTTATACAATACTTAATGATTCTGCGACAAGTTAGGAATTTTTTTTAACTTGCTTTACTATCATGGTTTCTTCCCATATATTAGGAATTTGTCCTGTGGAGTCCTTACATATTTAACATGTTAAACAGCAATAACAATTACAAACTAAAATTACAAATATTTCTGTCTCCAGGCTTGTTTTAATTGGAGAGAGAGTGGGTGAGTGAGTGAGTATGTGATTGTGTGAGTGAGAGAGAGAAAAAAAGAGAGGGGAGAGACAGACAGATATAAACAAATATATATATACATATATATAGAGAGAGAGAGAGAGAGAGAGAGAAAGAGAGAGAGAGTTTTATTCTGCCTAAATCATAAAAAAGTAAGCTGTCTAAAACTGTTGTCCACTAGAGTTATAGCCCTCAGCCAACAGGCAGAAAAAGATCAAAACAATGAGGACAGACAGGTTCCACAGTCTGATTCCCTTTGTGGAAAAAACAAAACTAGCCTGTTCTGTCTGCTTTGACTGCTTCCAATTTACCTGTCTTGCCTGAGGCACAACCCTTGTTTTCCCTCATTTCTGTGTGATCAAGAGCAACAGGTAACACCAGCTTTTCATATGTAGACAAATGAGAACTTAATAGTTACTGCACGTGCTCAGTAAAAAAACTGAACACCTGACAGGAAACATTCTAGAGTATAAGCTACAAGCTCAGCCTGTAACTTGATATCAACCCTTAAATGACAAAGCTATGAAACAATATCCATGGGCTTCCTGCACAGCCTGTTTTCACCCAAGCAACTAGCTCCATCATATGATCCATTCTGATTGAACTGGACTGAACTGCAATATCAGGAAAATAAGCGCTTTTCCCTTCCTCTTTTCTAGCATAAGACTATGTCAGCTCATTTTTGAGCAGCTGAAAACTCTGCTGTATTATTAGTAAAATAAAAGTCACCTTGTGAGTTGTAAAAAGCCCTCTTTGCTGTTAGTACAAAGACTAATTATGGTCTGATGGCATGCCCTATACATTCTCCATGCAGTGCATTAACTACACACAGCACAGAGTACTAAACCAACATGACTCACCATACATCCAGGTTCCATTATCTTCACATTTTCAGGCCTTTTTACAAGAATTTAAAACAATGAAGACTTATACAGAATTATATTACTTATAGAGCATCATGAGTGCAAGCTGTGTCCTTTTCCTTTTCCTGTAAGCAGGATACTTTTATAGCTGATATGGGTCATGAAAGTCATAGAGAGCCACAGTTCCATTCATAAATGATCTAACAAACATGCATTAATACAACAGCTACTGGAATCTAATGTACAGTTCCTGGACCAATATATCAATTGCAAAAGTTCCCCCTTCCTAAAAAGTCATCACATGACACACCTGAGGCAAGTAACCAGCCATTACCTATCTGATACAGGTATGTGGGGAGCTGGAAAAGAACACAGACTGAATGATTAAACTGTTTAAACTTTTGCTCTCTCTGTAGTGGCCTCACCAGCACTGATGAAGCCATGGTCCAGGTTGAGCTGCACGTCTTCAGCCACCTGGCGTACTATGCTGGAATTTGCCGGCACATAGGCGAGCTGCAGGCCTGAGGGCAGATGAGCAGGTGGCCTTTCCAGTAAGAAGCTATCGTAATGCGTGGCATTGGGGTAGTTGGTAAAGGACACCTTCTGACGCAGTACAATCAGGATGGCGGAGAACAGGAGGGGCAGTGCGATCTCCACCAATGTCACCAAGATCTGACGCTTCTGCAGGGACAATGAGAAAGTGTAAGATAGAAAGTATATATAGTAGATATATATCTCCACTACAGAACACTGTCTCTATATATATAAAAAAAAAAAAAAAAAAAAAAACATTAGACCATAAACCTGCATTGTAAATTCTCAAGCTAGTTCCCTTAGCTGTTTGTAGTGATGAACCATATAGTTGTTATTGTTATGGCATGTCTGGACAGGTTTGCACAATGCCATTGGAGACTGAGATTGAGAAACTGAAATCCCACAAAAACATCAAGTGGGTTTTGATTGTCATTCCTCTATATAGCTCATATACATTGGAACAGTGTGAGATGCAAAAAAAAAATAGGACAGCACAGTGTACATTAACTAGACATGACAACAGAACAGTGTTGTGTGGAAAAACTATTGACTATGAGGACAAGCAGCAAGACTGGCTGAAAGTCATAGTAAAAGTGTCTAAAATTAAATCTAAAATTATTTCCCTACTGATGTAAGAGGGAACACAGATCAGTCGATTGAAGAGACGAGGATGAGGCTCATGTTAAAATGCCACAAGTGACAAGTGATGAGTCAGAGAGTGATGTGGATGATGCTGATAATCAAAGTGGTCACTCATTTTCTACTGTAAATGCATAACTAACTAAAATTTAGCAGTAATGTTTTTCTATCAGTAGACTGATTTATAAATGTAGAGGTAGGCAGGGTGTCATTCAGTGGAGTCAGAATTGAGTCTTTTCTCCCGTTTCACTTTTGGACATTACCAGATTTTAAAATGTTACAACTTCGGATTGAAGAGCATGCAAAATGGAAACATATTTCAGTTCAGAAAAACCTGTAGCTTTCAAAACGATATTTCCAGAAGCAGTTTCATTTAACATGGGCTGAATCCCAAGTGGCTCCCTATCCACTATACAATGCACACTGTATAGTGAATGACAGTGTTATAGGAATGATATAATTCACTTTGTACTCAAAAGAACTCCATTTGAGATTGAGCCACAATGGTGACAGCAGTACTTGAACATTGTGGGTGGAAATGTGGATTTCCTCAAATATGTACATTTTATGCACAGAATTTTAATAGTATTCGAACAGAAAAACTGACAGCTCTAAATTACAGTAAGGCACAAAGTTAACGTTATTATTATTTACTCTGATCCTTTCATACCATCCACAGAAATGTAGTTGTGTTGTATTTTCATATTTCATACTAATTCACTTGATTAATCACTGGTCTTCCAAATCCTAGCCCCTGTATAAACCCTTTTTTCTTTCAGTCAGACACATGCTCCTCCTGGGTTTCCTAGCCATCCTCCCCTGAACTTGGTTTCCTAGCAACGCCGACTGCAGCAGCAAGAGGAACGAGGACAAAGAGCGCGCCTCATCTTGGGGGGAATAACAGGTCTTCTCACAGGACTCCTGAATGGTCAGTTCAGAAAGCTTAAAATGTCTCCATTTAACAAGAAAATAAAGGACAAGCAAACAGAGCCACAGTAACTGCACACTCCCATCAGGCGCAGTGCTTAGGAGGAGGAGGCTGGCATGGCAGAATGGTTCAGTGACTCACCCCACTATTGATTTATTGATTGTGTGCATAAGTAAATGAAGAAAAAAAAGACACCAAGTATATGACCAAATATTTTACAGGAAAATGTAATACATTTTTCCAAACATTCCTTACTATACGAGCAGATGAGTCACAAGTCAATTTCTGTGAACTGACTGAAAAAAAAGCAAGAGATACTGTTTTGTTTAGAGAGTCCAGGCCTCCCAGATTGCCACTGTAGGCCTTGAACACTTATTATATCATAATATTGTAGAATGTGATAAATTGTTATTATGTTAATATGTGATATCTTCAGATTTTACAGCTATACACTAAAAGTCTTTCTTTACAAATTTCTATTTATTCTCTCTTCATTTCAGTGATTATTAATATAAACACATGCTCATGAAAAGGAGAAGCAAAAGCCTATAGCTACCAGTTCACCTGATGACAGGTGCGTAGGTAGGAGTGTAAATATAAGAAACAAGGAAATGGGACTCCCAAGTGGCACAACATTAGAGTGCTTGCCCTACTGTCAAGATCCTGATAAATCTTGACGATGCCACAGCAATCTGTGGCCCAGGAGTCCAACAGAGCCAAATTGGCCATGCTCTCTGGGTGTGAGGGACGGCATTGCTGTTTCCCTTGTCAATCAGAGCAACACAAGCAAATCATGGGTATCTGTGAATTCACGCATGAGGAAAAGGGCAGTTAGCATTTTCCTCTGAGTGTGTTCAGCTGCAGTGTGACGTAGCATGAGCAGCAGTTTGAAAAGATGTGGTGGCTGGCTTCACATGTCTCAGAGGAAGCACCTGCTTTCCCTCACACTACACAGCTGGTGGCTGTCGTGTGATGGGGAGAGCTAACTAGTGGGTGGGATATTAGGAGAAAATGGGGTAAAAATAAAAAAAAAGGGAATGGGACAGCCACTGAAATCACTTTTTTGGGTTTGAATTTACTAAAATTAACATAATCTAAGCTATTTAAACAAGATTTCTATCAAAAAAAAAAAAAAACATTGTTCATGTTCATTTCCAAAACTTTTTAAACTGTGTGGCTGAAATTCTTAGTGGAAGCATGCCGGAAAGTGACACTTTTACCCCGGACAGAGTCCCACCCATATTGTCATAACTCCAAAATCCGGGACAGCTCCAACAATGCTCAGTGTTGTGTGAACTCTTGTTGAAACAGCATTTTCCGACTTTCTAACCTTAGAAAAATTAAAATTCACAGAAGCGGAGCCAGGCAAAAGTGATGAACAGGAATTAGTAAAGACAGTTACAAGTACAAACTAGAGAGGAAACTTGACAATGAAGTCTGGTATTCATTCCCTATCATCACATCAGCCACTCCAAAAGTAGAAGGAACAAGATTCACCACCTCTTTACTGTCTTTACAAATATGAACATATATGGACAGTTCAAGAAACTTCTTATTTTTACTAATGCTACCTTAGGGTTCAAAGAGCAGGGTCAGTCATGGTGCCCCTAGCCAACCCAGTTGAGGATTAAAAGCCTTACTCAAGGGCCCAACATTGGCAGCTTGGCAGTGCTAGGATTTAAATTCACAACCTTTTGATTGGTAACCCAGAGGTTTAACCACTGAGTCACTACTGTGTTTTAAACAATACATACCAGTCAATCCTGACAAACAACCTATCAGGTTCCCTCTTTCCCCTCACCTATCTAACCCCAGCTATTTCTTTTCCACCTCCCAGACTTGCTCCATACCAGCACTGCTTCAAACTGTAATGAAGCTAATATTTGAGCAGATGCACAATATCCAGTTGCTTTAAAGTCTAAATTGTCCCAGTCCCCAAAAATACTACCTATGCCAGTTGTCTACATCTATATCAGAATGCTTTTTGTCAATGTTACCTCCACATTCAATACAATCCAGCTCCTTCATCTTATTATTCCCCTTTGCAAACAGTCAGTAGGTTACCAATGTCCTCACAGACAGCAGGAAATGCATTCAGATCAGACCATCTTGAAAATATAACAAGTAAAACAAAATCCAATGCGCAACTCTTTGTTTCCTCCTCCTTCTCCGCCTACTCAATGACTGCATCGCTGGACATGAGCAAAATTTTGGTCTATTATGATCCGACACACCTGCCTTGATCAAAAAGTGCAGGTTCATTATCAGTACCTAGAATAATGAAGACTACAACAGGGCAGAGCTGTTTCCTACAAAGCCCCTAACTATGCAATAGTCTTCCTGTTAGTGTGGAAGCCAATCCATCCACCTTTGAAAATCCATGGCACCACCTTGACCACTGTTGAGACTTTCAGATTCCTCAATCCATTAGCAACAACCTCAAATGGAAGGAGAAGTTGTTTTGCACTAAGTCACAGCAGATGATGTTTCTTCTGTGACAGTTGTGAAATCTCACTGTATCTCAGAGCAATCAATAACAGCATTCTCACATCCTCTATTACAGTCTGGTTCCTGTCTTCTTCCTCTCATCTGAAGAAACTGCTGACCTGAGCTGCTTAACAGATCACTTGATGGCCACTGACCTAAATAACAAACTGTTCACCATGTGCTATTAACCAATATAAAAAGAGGTCATTCTGACTTCTACTTCTTATCCAATCCATAACTCCAAATTCTGGCACTTATGCTCTTAGTACTACTCACTAAGCTGCCTAATTATTTCTATATCATATATAGCTCAAGTGTATGATATGCTGTACAGATAGAATGATGTAGTCGTTTTTTTGTTTTTTTTTCCAGCTGATATGAATATTGATTATTAGCAATTAAGGAGACAGATAACCATTATTTGGGGCTGATGAACCTCAATGTTCTATGTTCTATGAAATGCACAGTGTCTGATTTGTCAGCAGCTATTCCACTAAATGTATAGTATATCATATCGATGAATAAAGTAGTAGGTGATTTGGCAAGTCTAAATTTCCCGTGTGTGTGAATGTATGTGTGCATGGTGCCCTATGATGGAACCAGCGTCCCATTTGGGGTTCCACCGTGACTCTGACCAGGATAAAGAGGTTACTGAAGATGAATAAATGAATAAAAGTAAAATATAAATAAATGTGTAATTTTTACCCAAATCGCACTCAAGGGTTTGGTTATATACTCAATCCAACAAAACAATCCACTGCTCTGGTCAATGAGTTCACTGTAAGATGCACTACTGCATCACACCATTATGGTGTATGCAAAATATATATCCTTTGCTGATAGTAAGCCATTAAAATGTATCTGTTTGTCAATGTACAAACCAAGAGAATCCTTGGTCAAAATTTTCAGTAGGGTTAAAAGGTTTAACTATTGATGCCTTCTGTTTGACTATGAAAATCCTCTTAGCTCCCCAGCAGCTGATTAGATAAAGCATTAGCTGAGTTTGAGAATCACCTTTAGCAGATTAGACAGATTTGGTTTCAACAAGCAATGGACTCAGCACTGAATTGATTGGCTGTGTTTAGATTGTACATGTCAATTAATGTGTATAATGTCCAACTCTAAGTCTTACATGACTAGTGTTAAATATTTGGTCTTTGCAAAAAAAAAAAAAAAATCAATTTCTGATGTGTGTGTGTTCTATAAGAATCATCTTTTCTTCTTTATAAGCAATTTCTTATTAATGAACCATCAGCATTAGTTTGTTCAGATGTAAAGCAATATACAACTATATGTTATTTCACATCCACAAGATTTCCCTTTGAAGGATCTCCGGCTCAATTCAGCTACCCGTTAATTGGTGGAATACAGAAAATCGAGACCCACTTGCTGTAGGTAGTTCTTCCAGAGAAGTAGCCCAAACTGTCGCCACACAGCCATGTTTAGTTCACAGCCACTGCTTTACAACCTAGAAAGATAAAGAAAAAATTAGCCACAATATGTACCAACATTACCAGCAGTTTGTTCTTTTATTTTCGGAATATTTGTGTTTTTTGTTTTTTTAATTCTTGAAATGGCGTTTTCACAGAGGCATGGATTGAGTAAACATGACAATGTAAATATTCTGAGCTTCCCTAAGCTTTCCACTTGTCACTATTTAAATCATGATGATGATGATGATGATGATGATTAGTAGTAATAGTACATTAATATTGTTTTTTTAAATAACATTCTAATTTTAGAATTAATAAGGTCGCACCAACACTACAGATCATCATCTCTGAAGATTTGTTTATTATTTTTAATCATTTGGGAAAAAAATACAAAAAACACAAAAACTTGTGGTCAAATTCTGAGTTGCCATTTTTGGTTCACTCTTTTTTTATTGACATGTTGGTTTATTTTCATTTTTGGTTAACCACTTCCTATATTACCCACAATCCACTTGGACTACCTGCAGATTTTAGTGCCAGCGGGATTCAGCCCTGGCTTCATCTCTAGCTAAAGAGACCGAAGCAGCAGGGCTTTAGTCCTTTAGTCTGTCCAGCACTCTCACTTCCTCATCTGTACACTCTGCTCAAACAGCTGATGTTCGAAGGCTTTAACTTTCACACTAACACCCCCATCACGCTAGTAGATCGCTAACTAGCCGAGTCGAGCACCAGAATCACCAAGCACATCACAAATATTTCAACATAAAAGTATTTAATGTGTTTCAGGGTGGAGTTTGTAAAAAACATACAAGCAACAGTCCCTGGCTTTAATTAGACTCGCATTATGCAACTACAAGCTGAACAAGATGTATAAGAATACACCTTACATTTATTGTCATCTGAGCTGTTCACCAAGTGTAAACGTTACTCTACATGTCATGACTCAAGACATTAAGCTTAAAAGTCACAGTTTTGCGAACAGTATTTTTCCAAATGATGATGAAGGTGAAAACAATGGGATAAGAGATGTTTGGAGCTTGGGGACTATGAATAACTAGGGGACTGTATAACTAATAACACGATGAATGCTGTTGCATCAAATAAGTTAAATAATGTTTTAATTATCTGTTTAATTAAAGTGTATTAATAATATACTGGTAGTGCTGAATAGCTACACAATTATGGATCTTTAAGGAAATATAAGGGAATAATTGCACCCTTTGCATGGAGTGATGATTATCTCAGTACATTTTAATTTTTTCAAATATTGCAAATTACTGCAAAGAATTGAACATCACTGGAAAATGATGAGTGAGAAACGAAGCTCTTCCTCTTTTGTTTTTAGGAGCTAACAACAAAGCCTTACTGTTTTCAATTAGGCTTGAGGTTGCTGATTTTGTTTTCCTATTAAAAGCCATTGTAACTGCGATAGCAGTGAGAAAGCAGCGCAGCACACAACTGCTAACTTCTCATGGGAATAACGCAAATACAGCACCAACCATTGGATTACAATCTCTATTCACGTCACAAATATTTCAATATAAACATATTTAATGTGTTTCAGGGTTTCCTTTAACAACACACTAGTGAACACTTGCTGTGATGGGAGATTGGCATTTAATATTTTCATCATTAAGTTGATATTATTTTAAGCTTTGGATCACGTGAACGCTCAGGTGAAGTCACTAACATCCTTCACCACCAGAAGCTCTCATCTGAGGTTGGTCAGGATGTTGCATGTGTCTAAAACCACACCCTGTTCACTACCCAGTGCTCTATTTTGAGAGATTTGTCATTTTGTATTCGTGTGAAAGAGCTGATGAGAATACACAGTGCACATAGGGAAGCCCACAATGCACTGCGATAGGGTATTGTCCAAATGACGTAGGCTGCCTGGTAATATTACACCGTCAACTGCTTGCTCATTAAGGATGTAAATATAAACCTACACCCGGAATTCTGTAAAGCTGCCTATTGTTACATGGGTTATACAAAACAAAATTAAACTGAACTGAAAAACAAACAAACGATTAAGAAACAGTGTATAATCCAGTGCTAGCGTGCAGTCTGTGGTGCAGACGCCTGCAGATACATACAGTGCATATAGTACATACAGCGCATATAGATAATATAGTGCATACACTGCATATAGTACATACAGTGCATATAGCGCATACTGTGCATATAGATAATATAGTGCATATAGTGCATATAGTGCACATAGTGCACATAGTGAATATAGTGAATTTAGTACATATAGTACATATAGTGAATATGAAAAAAATAAGAGGCCTTTTATCATTTGTAGCAATGCATGACTTAAATGTGCTATTTATTGTTTTACATTTGAACTAAATATCCCACAAACTGTATTTAAGCACAATTCAGCCTGAAGTGCAGAGAGCTGAGCTGCAGTCTGCACATGACTCAGAAACAACAACATACACAGCTCTGTCTTTCTCCAAACCGGACACACTGAACAATGGAGGAGAGGGTGTGTGTGTGTGTGTGTGTGTGTGTGTGACAATGCCATGTTTTGCCTCTGGATCACAGACAGACAGATGGAGCAGTGTAATTACCTTCGTACAGAGGGCCTGTACAGATGAACTTCATGAGCTGCGTCTCGGCCGGGGCGGTAAAAAATCCCTCCTTTCAAGATAAAAACATGAAATAACGACGTGCTGCTTGTCATCCGGAGAGGTGTTCATGCGCCTGGGCTGTGTTAAACAGATCCCTTCCCTGCCATTACGGTAGAAAATATCGGTTCCAGAGGAATGACATTGCGCCCGGCTGCGATCAACACACCAACAGTCGTCAACAAAATGACGTCAAGTGACGTGGCAGCCGAGGTCACGTGACCGGCACTGGGCCAGGACCACAACCAAAAAACACAACAGCGGCAACTATGATCTAAATCTGAGTTTATAGTGTGAGGAGTTCACTACAAGCATAATCCGTTTACTGTAGAAATGATTAGACTATTGTACTGCTTGTCAAGACGGTTCGTTATCCAGAAAACGAGTCGTGCATGGAGTGATTTAGCTGACGTCATCGTCACACACACACACACACACACACACACACACACACAGGCAGTGTAAGAAACAGTTCATTTACAGGAATTGGCATGGCAGACGCTCCACATGATATGAGTAATAATAAACGGATAAAAATGTTGTTATTTCACTAAAAAAAATGTGTAATGGCTGATATGGTGAAACCTTCTGCAAGGAGACATTTATTTAACATCTCTGGAAGGAGTCTCCAGTTCCAGCTGATTGTAACAGTCACTATGTTTTCCGCCACAGGAAAGTCCTCAGGACAGTGGACTCGTTTCTCAGTGACATCTGTTTCTATCTTATTAACTTAAGAGAAGGAAAAAAGAGAAGGTGTGGGGGAGCAACTGTCTATAGCTGCTATATTAACTTTATATAGTTATTAGTAATGGATACGTAAGTTTTCACCAACAAATGCGGAAAACCTGATTAGTTTGATGGTGCATTGCAGGGGAGGCAACAGTGACAGTGGGTTGTGTTGCTGCCTCTCAGTTCCGAGGTCCATGCATTGATCCTGAGCTGGGTTACTGTCTATGTGGAGCATGCATGTTCTCTCCGTCTCCACATGGTTTCACCCCTGGGTTCTCCAGTTTACTCCCCTAGGTGTGAATATGTGTGCTGATGGTATGCATTGACACTGGAGTCCCATTCAGGGTGTACTCATCTCTCATGGCTAGTGTTCCTTGGATAGGCTCCAGATCCACCGGGACCCTGACCAGGATTACTGAAGATGAATGAATCACATATTGCAAGTTATAAGTGACCAAATGTATTATTGTAGTTTCATCATTTGCTCACATTTAAAAGGGAAACTTTTAAAGTTATTCCCCTGTGGATTTAAATGTTTTTAAAATTACATTTATTAATGTATAATGTAATTATTTACATTTAATTTTAATTAGACAACAGCGACACCTCCACTCGTGTTACAGTTAGGCGATTCCTCTCCGGTGACTATAATATGTATATGTAATATACAGTCTGTGATCTTCCTTTGACCTGCCTTCCTGCTGGTTTTGTCCACGTTGTTCTTAATGCAAATTCTTGAGAAGTGCTGTGCACAAAATGGAAAAAAAGCATGTACAATCTAACCTGATTTTCACATCCTTTAATCAGATATGAAACTACATATAAATGTGGCTTATTGCTATTCAGTCTGCAGGAAATATTTTCTACTGAAATCAGATGGGGAAAAAGTCTTACTGCAGCATTATTTTATTGTTTTTGAAAACACTTCTCAAACATCTATGGATCTATAGGTTTCAAGTAGTGGTTTTTCACAGCTTCATACATATACATAGGTATGAAAATCAGTTACAGTTACAAAAAAAAATCTAATGAAGTTACAGTACTGAAAAGATGCATTAAGAATCATTTCATGGGTTGTGATGTTTTGGAAATACAGGAACATTTCTATTGTAGAGCACTGAATAACACATACATGTAATTGATTTTTCACTAAAGACATACACAGCTGTTTAGGAACACTGCTTGTCCAGTGTTGTAAAATAAAAAGTGCTTTGCTTCATTTGAGGTTATGAAGAAACGACATGTCCGATATTGTGCATTAAAACTGCTGCAACACAGTTTCTGTGTTATCCCATAATGTTAAAAACTTATCACAGGTGAAATAATGCTATCACATTCAGCACCGTTTGCAGTATGTATGCTGTATGAAATGTTACAGTACAAGTATAATAACTTGACCACACTTGAAAATAATGACAACACCTTTGGCATCAGAACATTTCACAAGACACAAATCATTAGAATGATGGAAAAGGCACATAGCACATATACATACAAAAACATGTAAAGTATAATTTACTCTTCCACATAACAGCAGTCCAAAGAAACAAATACGTCAGTGCCCTGAAGAGAGTTCAATGAAACAGTTGTATTTTGACAGCTCTCAGTACCTGGATATTTAAAGTCTTTCTGTCCAGTAAAAAAAAATATATATATATATAAATGTAACCATATGAATGTAAATTCTGAGATAGTCTTTGATTTTCTCTGGTGGCTGAAACGTGAGGTTGTTGTAATAGTCTGTTCATTTGGCTCAGGTCTCACAGAGACACACAGGTTCACAAGCAGACCTTTTTCAAGAATTCCAGTGGTTTAATTGTTGGGAAATGAATCGGCAAGTGACCCTGTAGAGGAGGTGTTCCCAAAGTCTTCTACATATAATTCAACACAACACAAGGTGAAACAGACAGGACCCAAGCAGGACCATCAGCGTTGTTCTTCCTCTCTATCCCTTTGTCTTAATGGGACACTCCATCCAAGTATACAAACAGCTAACAATGAATGAAAGCTGGTTAGGACAGGTAGTAAACTTTTATTTACATAATGCTAACTGGTCCCCAATGAACTCTTATTGATTGTTAGCATTGTAGGTTTTGAAGATTCCTTAAAAGCTCATAGTGGACGATTTGTACAGGATTTGAAAAGTTGCCATTTGATTGCTTCTCAGAGGCACGGAGGTTACAGTGGCACCCTTAACCTCAAACATGGCTGCTGGAGCCAACTGTTCCGTCACAAGCTGAGGAAAGCCTGTTCATCCGCAGAGATCTCACCATTTTCCCTTTCCATCTCCATCTCTCCACCACTGTGGGCTGCCGTGTTCTTCCTCTTCACCTGCCGGTGGGTGGAGCCACAGGGTCTCTGCATGGGCACCAGCAGACGGAAGCCGGGTGAGGCAGGCACTGATGCTGGTGCCAGGCTGACTGGGGAGAGATGGCAGGGCACCAGGGAGGAAGAAGAAGAGGCAGTGGAAGGACTGCTGCTCTGGACAGAAGAGTATCCAGAGCTGTGGAGGTTGATGCGGAGTGGGCGTTTGGAGGAAAAGGAAGAGCAGGAGGCAGCAGGCTCACCCATGTCCTCATCGCTAGAAAGAGCACCGCAGTGCAGCCGTACATCAGCAGACTGCACACACAGAGGTAGCTGGACTGAGAAGACAGAGACTGTGGAAACAAAACATATTCTCTATTACTCGTACTTTTAGAAAATCCCAACAAGAAAAGTGACTGGACGTTTGGCTTATGGGATACATTTCTTGCTAGAAAAATCTAGCATTTAGTCCTAGAGGAATCTAAAGTGTAAAGTTTTCAACTAGCAATAATTGCGCCTCGGATAAACCTCATAGGGTACTTAACCCTGCTAGCCCATTATTCCAGCTGCTCCTGCCTGTACTGTAGGGTTGATAAAACACAGCTTAAAACACATACCACATATCCACTAATCTGGACTCTCTGGGTGACTGCCTGTATGGTACTGTAACAGGAGCCCATTTGTTTACTCACCTTCACACTCTTTCTCTTCATCACTCTCCTGATCTCCCTCATAGCCTGAGCAGGAAGCATCAAGGCTCCAGTCTAGAATGTCACACACAAGGGTTTCCTCTTGATTGGACAGCTCAGCTGTGGGTGTGGCCACAAAGCTGCCTCGATGGGTATGCATGCTATCCTCCCTCCTGCAAAAGAAAGGGGAGTGACATTAACATAATTAAATTAAAAAGACAAGACAAAGGGGCAAGACTACTGTTGCCAGACTTCACAGCCGTTTTCACACGTGTCAATGGTACAGGATCTCTAAAGAACTCTCTAAAGGCGTGGTAGAGTTTGATTGGTCTTCTGTATATTGCTGCTAATAAGGACACCATAACTTGAGGCCTGCTAGCTTTCAAGGCATTCTGCTGCTTTTAAATGCTAAAATGAAAGTTAGCATTTAAAGTCACCACTGCAATTATTAGTCACAGCTAACAGAAATGATATGATTATATTTGCATCACTCATGTATATGTGCCTTTCACCACTGCAATAAAAATTTTCAGACTCCATATTATGGTCATAAACTGCCATAATATATTTGGCAATTTTTAAGGACACAAGCTTTTGGCTTCAGAACCTGGAAGATGTTGGTGCTCAAAACAGAGAAGTCCACGAGCTGAGACAGTGAACATGAGCTCAAGTAAAACATTTTTTTTTTTTTTTTTTAGAATTCACACAGCAATACTATTTCATTTTGCTTATTCAGTACTCCCCAATAAAGTCAGATTTCAACTCTTTTGCTATGGTTGCTTTGGTAGTGCAAACTACTTATTAGATGCCCAACCAGTTTGCTTCTAAGTCAGAACTAGTAGCCAGTCATAGTGTAGGAGGTTAGGATTTGTCTGACTTTGGATGGGGGGAAAAAGGACCACATCTCCTTAACTTATGGTGAATATACAGTCATGCTTCACATGAATGTTCTATAGAACAAGTCATCTACCTCTTGCTGTTGCTGGATGGAGAGGACAGGAATGTGTGGATGTCTGCTGACTGGCTGTTAGCACTAGGATGCTCAATTTGGGGCTCCACCTCTGGAACCTCCAGCACCTGGCACAGTTCTTTAAAGTCCATTACCTGTGAACCACAAACACCCAGGTATGAATCACCAAGTAAGAGAGAAGCAGATGTCTTTAACAGGATCTTGCAGTAAGATCTTGATCTACATCTTGCATGATGGGTAAAGATGAAGCTACGCACATAATAAACATAGTGGCTTTTGTATTTTGTCGAAAGTTAATTAATTGTTGCTTTGTGACAGAAAACCATTTTAAAACTACAACTAATGCATGAAGGAACTATATCAAGACAATCACATGATCACAAAAAACTACATCAATGACAAAATCACATATATAATGGTTGAAATTGGGGCAGAGTTTTGGAAACAACAATACAATACTCACTGTGTCTTTGCTTATATGTTGGTAGGAGTCACTTTCAAATCTCTGCTTAACACCAGTTAAGGACACTTGTCTGTAATCTTTTGGCACATCCTGGCTGAAGCTATAAGTGGAGTAAAAGAGGGAAAAATTAATCACAAAAGCAAGCTTACGGTAAATGGGACTTGTTTCTTTCTACTTGATTCAAACAAAAAAAAAATTACAAACCACACTGTACAGTTTCATCCTCCATTGTTAATTTAATAATCACCAATGTGTATGTGTCAGTTTTTTCCAAATATTCCAAATTTTTCCCCAAATAAGTACCTAACGTGTTTACCTGTAGTTACATATGGTTGCAAAGGTCAAAATCTGGTCTCTCAAGTCCAAATTATATACGTAATTTTTTGGAAAAAACAATTAAGGAAAAATATTTGCACTATATAACTCTGTAACTGCTAGTAATAACTAACTGTCATTTGTCACAGGGTAGGCATGAGTGGGATTTCAGTATCAGAGTCTATTTATACGGTCATATTCTCTGTAATTTATTTCACAGTAGAAAAACTCCATGTGTGCTAATTTGGGAAAATTGCACAAATACTTCAGCCAGTCTGATCCCTTACAAATTATATTATCTACGTCTGGTAAAACAATACCAGTTCAGAACTGTGAAGCTGGACTGGAGAAAGTGGATATATCCAAAAGAAGCACTGAGCGTTACCCAGCATGAGAACTCACCACTTGATATAGATCAGCAAAGCACAGGGCACCAGGTCTTGCTCAGTAAAACCTGTACTCTCCACCAGCAGACTCGGCCATACAGGAGCTGTAAGAACAGAGGATAAGGAAGGAAAATTCACTACTACAGACACTTGAAGGAACAGCTAAGCAAAAATGTTAACGTGGCTAACAATGAGCAAGAGCTTATAGTTACGGTTAGCAGGTTGGGAAATGTGTAATGCTAATGTCCTCTACAACATGATTGCTAAGCTTTGTGCTTTTTAGATCAGTGCTTTGATCATTTTGATTGTTCTTTGTGTTCCACTATCGAACAACACTAAAATAAAAGATGAAGTAGTGTACAACCATGGTAAGTGGAGTAAAAGAGGGAAAAATTAATCACAAAAACAAGCTTAGGGTAAGAGGGACCGTTGTCTCCTTCTACACTACTCTTTTTGATTGGTTGTGCGGTTCCCGAGTAGCAGCTGTTCAAAGTGCAAAGAAGGTGTCAAATAGCTCAGGAGAGTGTCTCCCTCAATAATTGTGAAAAAGATGTTGAGCTGTATGAACAATATGGCTCCCACCTGCCAGTCTATTCTTATGGGGCAGAGCCTAATTCATTCAAACAGCTTTAACTCATGAGTATTTGCATGGACTCGAACAAAATTTGACAGGCCCTTTCAGGACAAAGTCCTGAGGAGGTATGCCAAGTTTTGGGCGTGGTCATCAATGGGAGCGGGGTAAGGTTCAGAAAACTGTTTCTCAGGAACCATAAGTCCAGTTGAGCTAAAAC
>CM040466.1:16924631-16991461 GCA_022758105.1 Pangasianodon gigas
AAAAAAAAAAAAAAAAAAAAAAAAAAAAAACGATGCATTGTCACTCAAATTGGCCAATGGGTACATTTTTTTAAAATTAATAATAAAATTGAGTAAGGAATCTATAGTATTGAGAATGTACATGAGCATAAGTTTATTTTATGAGTTTAATTTTTTCATCTCTGTTATTGCCTCTTAACACCTAGACATAACTGCCTCTAATTCTTCCCCATCAGCCAACATTGAAGATTTGCTTTGTCAGCACACTTCGCAGAACCAAGTTTTGATTATTTTCTGTGTTCCATTAACAAACAATATCAAAGTGGGGTCCATGAAGGTGGTAAAGAATTCCATCAACTACTATTATTAAATTAGTATAGATCTCAGCCTAAAATACTGAGTACCTGAACTGAATGAGTTTAAACTAAAATAAACTAAAATAAAAGTAAATGAAATATGACATGGCATAGTGTTCTACAAAAATAATCAACAACATGGTGACCATACAAGTCCCCGGGAATTAGCTGTTACTATAGAAACAATAACGCAGTAGAACAAGCACATTAATATAAAGCTGTCATTTTCCTTACTCATTTTTCAACACTTTCTTGAAAATTACTCACCACTCAAACCAAATGTTTCAAAAAGTCATTTTCATGCAGTGTAACTGGTTTGGGTTCTGAGGATGTAAAGCTCAGGAATAAAAATCTCTTATGACTCCTAAGAATAGCAGGACATAATTTCTTAATATTTAAATAGCTGATTACATTCATAAAAAGATCTGTGCTACAATCATGGAAGGGGTCCTTGGCTGTCCTTCTGAGGAGCCCAGGTGGGATGCCACAAATCACATACACTAATAACAGAACAAAGGAAGGAAGAAAGAGGGGTGGAAGTAATGAAGAACCGTACTGTAGTTGTGCAGTGCTCGGGTGAGCAGCAGGGTGGCACTGGCGAGGCGTGCAGGACCAGGCGCCGTGAGAGGGGAGAAGAGCAGAGACAGCTCACAGATGTAGCTGAAGAGATGAGCAGTGCGACGCTGCATGGGCAGTAGAGACTGCAGTACCTCACCGTAGTCCAGCAGAGTGGGAGTCTGGAATAACGCACATGCATATTAAACACTTAACACGTTTCTTGCACTAGCAACTAGAAACTGAAGAATGTGTGCATGTTGGAGTCTAAAAGGATTAAAAGCTAATCAAATCACAGCCTCTAACATTATAAGCCTCATACAGTAAGATTAATGCAGAATAGTGTAAAAGCCTACTTTCTGTTGTGTTAAGAATTTCAAGTTATTCACATGCTCATATGCAGGGACGGCTTGCATCAATGGCCCAGAGAGGCTAAGCTCTCCCCCCTTTCTTTCCAAGATTTAAAAAATAATAACAATCAGTGACAGTCTTGCCAGGTGATTACACAGAGATGGCTCATCTAGAGATGTAAAAAAAACTGAGACTATTTGGAGTAGATATAGGCCACTACTTAAAATACGAATGGGGCAGTGTATAACATTGCGACTGTATTATGGGATGTCCCGTCCTTCAGTAAAAAGAGCCAACCGCCTTGGTAAAGACCAAAGCAGCCACTGTTTTTTGGTTAATGTTAAAGTGTTCATAGTAGACGCGTTATGTATTACTTTTCTCTCCAAGTCAAAAGCAGCATAACTAACCTATAGACCTGATATGATAAAAATAATGACAGATTTACAGTGACACATGAGCTCTGTATTTCATATATAAAGGCAGCACTCTGGCTAATATATTACTAATACATTTGTGTACACCCCAATAGAGACTAATATTTGTGAACTATAATGGAAATAAACCATAAAAGCCAGATTAGCTCAAATTTCTGGGGAACTAGCTGGCTATTGACCATATAGTGTACTACATGGGATGTTGAAGCCATCATGTTGTGTACATTTGTAGGGAGCAGGAACACATGCCCTGCTTGGTATGGAGAGAATCGTTGCCCTGCTTGTTATGGAGAAACATCCAAGCACATTAACCAAAGCAACCCCAAAAATTAAGGGTTTTTTAATTGCGTGGAGCCACACATCTACACATTTTCAATAGTGATTTCAAATCTGTGCTTGAAAAGTCATCTTTGATCTGTTTTGGACTTCAAGGCGATAAGTGCCTGGTCTTATGGAAAGAAACATAGCTGTTGCCTGATGGCAGGCAAGTAGACTTTATTATGAACAACAATCACTCACTCGGATCTTCCCCTCCAGCACAGAGATGACCTCCCCCATCATCCTGACCAGGTCCTCGTACTGATACGTGTTATCAGTGAGCCACACAGCCTCTCGAATGGTCAGAATTTCTTTACTGATATACCTGAAAAAATAAAGAAAGTCAGCTACTGAGAGGCAAAAAATATCAGGTTAGCATCAGAAAACGAAAAACTGAATGAAAAAAAATCAAAAGCTGATATAATATATATTCATATATAATATAACAGGATATTATGAGCTATGTGCAGGACCTCACCGTGTGCAGATGACCATGCAGGCAATACCCAGAAGCTGTAACCTAGCCTTAGGCACGGAGCGTCGGGCCAGGTAGCGGTCCACACAGCCCACAGTCACGTGCAGTGCCAGGCTGGAGAAATCCTTCATGGTGGCTACCTCCACCAACCAGTCCACCAGGATGTACCTTATAGAAGGTGAAATGAGTAAGTGAGCACACTGTAACCAGCCTAACAAAAATTAATATGAAAAAGGGAGTATTTTGAATGATGAGATATTGGTGGTACCTCATGGTGTCATTGATGCCCTCTTTGTGTGGGCTGTCAGAGCGTCGTGGTGGTGATGGACAGGAAAGAAAGAATTGAGCCACCAGGTCAGCACAGGCCCGCGGCTCCAAACCCAGAGGATTGCCGCTGGCACATGACTTTGCTAAAGACAACTGAGAAATGAGATCCAAAGTAAATTGTGCTGATAGGCTTTTGGTAAATACAACCATGACTAATATAAATAAACGAAAATAACTCCTTTGTCCAGAATGGAATTATTCACACAGCAGCATTTAACATGCTGAAGTGAGATAAGGTCAGCAATGACACAGATCACTGGATGAATTCTAAAGACCATGACGCAGATCAGGCACAGGATGGGAACAAACAAACAGGGAGAATGATGAAACAAAATGGATGACAAAGAGCCAATTAAAAATGAGCAGTTGCTAAAATAAACTGTGAAGGCTGGTGACAAATTATTTCATTTTTGCGAGACAGATATCTTTATTCGATTCAAAATGCCATGGTTGTCTCTAAATAGCTACACTCACCAAGCCCATCACTGAAGACATCACCCACCAAAATTAAATTGGCAGAGTTTAATTTTGATGTTGCAAGGAATTGATACATCCGGTGTCAGCTTTGTGTAAAGATCCAAAAATAAATTCTGCCCTAAGAGTTTCTGTGGTGAAAAACCAATAAACAGTGAATTGGGTTGGGCAGCTACATCACGCCTAACCTGAGCAAACTAAAAACCTGAGAATTCAAAGTTTGACTCCATTACCTGCACCCCCATTGTGCCTTATCGTAGTGTCTTTTGACATAGTTTGCATCTAACCTCAAAACTATGTACACTTACCCATTTTATTTGTCTATTTGCCTCCTCTTTTATCAGTTACAAAAAAATGACAGCAGCAGGGCAAACTAAAATCTGAAGTGGCATTTTTCAGGAATTAAACAAGACAATATGGATACAAAGGGAAACGTTAAATTGAGGTGGTATATGTCTAATTATAATTTGAATATTATTCAGATGAATTTCAAAAGAGGCACGCACAAATTCTGAGTGCAGGAAAAAAAAATCTTATTTCATATCCAGGCTTTGCGGTAACCGAGGATCTAAAACAGCACATTAAAGTTCAGAGCAGCTTGACTGTTCATTGACTCACAAATAGCAACAGCACTGAAATGGCTATCTGTGCAGGTGAAACTGACCTCAAGGTGAACAAGAACATAAACACACACACACACACACACACACACACACACCTGAGCTTCCCAGCAGCCCTTAGCAGCATAATCCCGGAGAACGCGCACACACTGCAGATATCTGCCGGGGTCGGTCATCTGCAGAAAAAAAACAAATGAATCAGTGAGGGTCAATCAGTAGCCACCGAGTGTGAACTCATTTGTGAACTCAATGAAGCTTCTTACAGCCGTGTGGCGATTTTTCTCCCACAGGAGGTACGAGCTCTGCACGCTGCCGCAGCACGACGACTCGTCCAAAACAGCAAGAGCTCCCGAGCGCGTCTCCTCATCCTGACACACACACACAACCAAAAAAAAATCTAACCAAGTGCATGGAAAGCAGCTTCAAAACAAACAAGATGCTCTTTTCATGACTCAGGTGATAATGAACTAATCTGAGAGTGAAGCTGATTTGCTTTGTCATTCAACACATTTTTGGAAATGGTTCAGCCACGGTTTCATTTGAAATTTTTTTGTGGACAAATTTCAAAAGTAATTGCAAATTGTATTTGCAATCGCGTTTTCTATTTGTGGACGCATAAATTGTGACATAATTCAAATGAAAATGCAAATCATATTGCCGTTTGCATTTTCATTTACACGAACGTACAATGTCTGCCAAATTTCAAATAGAAAATCAAAGTCCATTTACAGTTGCATTTCCCATGTCTTCTGAATTATGACCCTGTCATATCGAAATAGCAATAGCAATTACACCGTTTGCTATTTAACTAACTCCCTCAGCATCGCGTATGGAGCCTGCCAAAATTCAAATGGACTCACAATTCCCTTTGCATTTCCGTTGCCTTGCACAGAAACCTGTCAATCAGTGCTGGGGGTGGGACTACACTATGGGGCGTGTTTGTATTTGGAAGTGACGTCAGTCACAGTCGACAGCCAAGAAGGAAAATGTGCACACGATTGTGCCGATGCTTTGCTTCAAGATACTGATAACGCTCGAAATTAAAGTGTACAAAGATTGTTTTTTTTTTTTTTTTACCATTGACATTTATGAACATGATATTTACCTAAATAATAAATATAAATATATAAGGGTGGCATGGTGGTGCAAGGGGTAGCACTCCAGGGTTCGATCCCGTGGGCTTGGATTACTGTCAGTGTGGAGTTTCAAATCTTCTCTCCTGGTTCTTCTCCTTCCTCCCACCTCACAAACACGTGCCAGTAGATGCACTCTAAATCTAAGTCTACTCTAAATTGCCTCTAGGTGGGAATGTGTGTGCTTTGTGCCCTGTGGTGGATTACCACCCCATACAGGGTGTATTCCTGCCCACAGTTACCAGCACAGGCTATGACGACGCTGCTTTCCATTTATATAGTGCCTTTCTAACGGTACTCAAGGATCTACCTCCCTACTCATATCAGACTGGTCTTGGGCACCAACAGCAAACCAGAATTGGAGGACTTAAGCGTACAAGCAAGGTGTAGGGCTGTAGCAGCTGAGACAGATTGTGGGGTGAGAGATATGGTAGTGTTTTGAAAGTGAGAAGTAGGACATTGTATTTAATTGCTTGTGAAAGAGGTAGCCAGTGTAGCTGATGGAGTACAGGGGTAATGGGTGCTGAACGTTGTTCGAGTAAGGACTCATACAACATCAGTAGCTGAGTTCTGAATGTGTGTTGGAGACTATTTAGGGTTTTAACCAGCAATGCAATAGAATAGGGAATTACAGTAGTCTAAACAAGAAGTTATAAAAGTGTGAACCAGGGCTAACGGATTCATCGTGACCCTGATCAGGATCAGGTTACTGGAGATGAATAAATGAATTGATGGTGGCTATTAAACACACTGTGGTGTTTCATCATCTGCTGATAATCAAAAGCCCTGATGGGTGACTGAAACAAACGATTCATTCCATGTGACAACTACAGGGTGCGACTTAATCCGCCACTTACGTCAGATAGCTCAAGGACTCTAGCCAGGCAATGCAGTAGCGCTCCTCTCCTCTCCTACAGAAAAGAAACAGTGATACTACACTGAAGAAATGATTTTATTTCTATAAGACATAAAGATGAACTTCAGCACTAAAAGATATTCCAGTAGAATTTGCAGGAGGTGAACCCCTCTTTACTTTACTTCAGTAATAAGTGTACAAATCGTGAAGAATGTGCATGAACAGATGAAAGGATTACTAGTAGTGCATTTCCTTACCAAGTTGCTCTCACACTCTGCTTTGAGATGCTCATACACCACAGCCTTGCAGCAGCTTCCAGAGGGAGACCATGGAGGCCGGATAAAGAGCCAGATGAAGGGATCGGCCAGCGGCGAGCGCACACGCTCGGCCAGGGTGAAGAATTTTGCAGCCATCCTGCCACAGAGATCAGCCCGGCCCTCATCGCTGAGTGACGCTGGAGAGAAGCAAGAACAGTCAGGCTGCTTTGATCAACCTTAAACAGCTCGTTGCTGCTAACAATGAATGAAAGCTCATCAATCTAATCAGTGGAACAAATGTAATTATCCACTGATCAATCTAGTGACACATTCACATGCACGAGTTAATAAACTTACGTCCTTCATTGTACAAATACGCAATTCCTAGTTTTACTGCAGCCTCAAAATTTCCTTTCTCTGCAGCCCTGGTGAAAAGACCAAAGAAAACCGAGCAAATGAGGTCAGACATGGAGAGGCAAAATGCATTCAAGTGTAAATCAGAAGTTCCATTGCCTTCTCAGCTCTTAATATTTGCACTAGTAGAAAACACATCAGATGACTCAGCTGACTATAAGATTCTCAACACACAATCCTACCGTTACTAAACAGGCTGTTAGGGTGTGTTATTAACAGCTACCTCTCAAAGAGCCAGACAGTGTCCGGAGCTGGCCAGCGGTCCTTGAAGCTGACCCGTGCCCAAACGCTCGAGTTGTTGTCGATGATATTACGGAGATGAGAGTGCACCTGTGAGAAAGAACACAAACAAACATACAAAATAAGTATGGATGCAAGTAGCATCACTTATCTGTGACTGGACTTATTAAAGCACTAAATATTTTTTAGGAATCATTTTTTAATCCAGAAAATCACTCTTAGCATTCAGCAGTTTATCAAATTGCAGGAAAAAAAAAAAAAAAAAAAAAAAAAAAAAGAAGAAGAAGAAGAAGAAGGAAAAAAAAAAAACCTAAAAATTCTATTTTTTCAACATTAACTCTGAGGATATTACCACATTTGCACTTTTATCCTCAGAAGTGAGGTCAGATGCACAGAGTTCAGTACATTTTGTCAAGTGTAAAAGCTGTTAGTGAGTCATTGTACAGTTCACAGCCCCGATCTCTGGGTCACATGAATGCTGATTTGAAGTTGGTCCCTTCAGGAGCACCAGGGCATGGCCCACAATATGTATGAAAACATAAAGATCTTTTCCCAGGACTGGGTAGTGAATAACATGACTGGAAGTACCGTGACAAGTTTAAACCATTTTAAGCTGCAAACTGGCGTGGGCGGACCTGCTGCAGTCTGCATGCAGATGATCAAATCCTAAAACTGACTCATTTTTATAAAGGTTTCATGCAAAATGTCAATTAGTGCCCAGCAAAAGTAAAGAAACATGAACTGAATAAATGATACATCAAATAAATAAAAATCAATAGGAATAATAAAGACATGTCCGTAATTTGTTAAGATTTTGTGCACTTAGCAGATGCGAGTATAATTTTGTGTGACTGAACCTACAGTAATTACACTCTCACCCTAACAAAGGCAGAAGTGAGAGTGGCTATGAACTTCAGGGTGATTTGTTTTTATTACTGAGGTGCACTGTTATCTAGTCACACCCTCAGATCTGATCCCTGGGGAACTCGGTGAGTACAGGCGGACACGGAGAGGCGACTCACAGCTCTAACGGCGAGCAGGTCTTCAGCTGAGAGACACTGGAGGACACAAAGCAGCACCTCCTCAGGTAGAGACAGGAGGCCCAGAGACGAGACCTGCTTTCGGACCCGCTTCCTCGCAGGCACAGAGGAACATTTATGGCATCCACAGTGTAGCACTAGAAATGGACAGACAAAGTGAAGCTCTTTAGTAAACATACTGATGATGAACAAATGATGCTGAATGAAGCCTAAGCAAATCAATGGGCTTTTTTTTTTCTTCCTAGTCAGTTTCAAGCGCTTATGGAGTTCTATTAATCTCTCCATGAGAGATATGATTGCATCCTAACGCGACAACTGCCATAAACTACCAAGAAACCATGTAAATTGTATCTTTTAAAGTAAAGTCTGCTGATGTTTGATGAGTGAGAGTCAGGAGCAGTGTTAGCAGCTTTACTGGGATCAGAGCCTCAGTTTCCCTCCTCGGCTTTAACTCGACAGAAGCTAACTGCTCTCAACACTAATGATGCTCAACTCCATGAGCACACAAGTCAGATTAACCAGCTAGCAAGCTATACATATTTATAAACATTAATACGCTTCTAAACACACAAGTTACAGAAAAAACTAAACAAAACGCAAAGGTCAGTTTAGCTTCTTATCTGTATAAAGTAAGTTAATATTAGCTACAGTGCTAGTTATTTGGCATAGACTCTACAGTTTAAATCCAGGTACAATGACAAGCAAACACTTATAAAAATTTTTACCTATAATATTTATCTATATATGGAGAAAGTTTTAGGAACTTCCTATATAGCAGTAACGTTAACCTAAAGCTAGCTAGCTGGCTAAGGGCTGAAGAAATATACTCACCGCCCGCTTTCATTTCAAGAGAAGATCTATCCGCTGCCACAGACAACACTCCCCAAAGTGAGTATTTACAGAAATAGTGAAGTTTACTTTACGTTCTTTAATGAATTTTGTGCTGCTTGTTGGAGACTGGGCGCTAACAGAAGAGTTAAGTGTTGGACTGTTTAACTTCATGCACACAGCTTGAGTTGTGGATCCTCCCCTAAACCGATTAGCACCGCCCGCGCGCACCAGTTTAAACATCAACTTTGCCAGCTCATTGGTCAAAACTCGAACACGCCCACACAAAGACCTGCCTCACGCTGATTTGTCCGTTCCTAAAAGTCGGCATGCAATTGGTTTATTTTCTGAATAATTAAAAGCACTTCGCTGATTGGGCAGAATGATGCTATTTCGAATTGCGCGTTTCCATTCCTACACTTAGGCTTACAGTCGTTGGATAAATATATTAGCTCTTTTTAGGAGTAATATAGAATTTAAATGAATTATAAATTCTTTAGAAATTAATGATAAAGATTAGGCATAGATATCTTTAAATTATATTTCAATTATATTTATTTCGGCAGACTATTAATAAAATATCCACTTATTACAGACATGTAACTTGTAGACTAATGTTCAGACTCACAGAGGAGATCAGCTTATGACCCCAGATATGTGACCAAGAGCTTCACACAGGATGATGGGCAACATAAAGCTGACCGCAGTACACATTAAAACAAACCGGGTTTGTTCTGGCTTTCTAGGTCTCCAAACCAGACCTGATTTAAAGAAAGACAGTGTAAAACATCTCATTATTATAACACAAGAGAATAACAGCAGAGCCTGGCAAATATTCCAAACATTCTCCAAATCCCTACTGCATGTCACGGTTCCAAGCTGCTTGTAGAGAATCAGACAGGACTCCTGCTTCTGACAGGTCACTTTCAGTACTTTACAAGGCACTCCACTGCTGTGGTGCTATATTTAAAAAGCATGTAAAACCGTAAGTCTGTAGATACACTGGGCTATTCAGACCCCTTCACTTTTTGCACACCTTACTGTATTATAGATTTAATTTTAAATAGATTACATTTAATGGTTTGGTCATTAATCTACACACAATAATTAGAGACTGCATCAATCCAATAACCAGGATCGGTACCGAACAATCCCAGCAAAACATGGTGGATCGGATATCAGAGGAAAAATAGAATAATCTGACTACATCCTGTAATAAATGGAAAACACTGGAATCAGATTTAGAAAATCTTATATTTTTTTTACTGGAAATGTTTACATATAAAGATACTGGATTGTGTTTTTTGTATTGGATTGATTGATTTGGATTGGATTGATTGATTTGGATTGGATTGATTGATTTTATATTTTTATACTTTATACTTTATACTTTATTTCAAATGTAAGTGATTTTTTGTGAAACCTGTGGTTTTGTGTAAGTCATGTCTTTAGCTATGTATTTTGTCCTGTATTATTTAAGTGCTTTAGTTAAAAAAATCGTTTTGAAGCTTAGAATTTTTTTAAAGAAAAAATATCAGATGGGTATTTATATTGGCTGATACGCAATGTTTCAGTATCAGTAATAATATTGGAAAACAAAAAGTGGTATGGTGTGGTAATCCATAATGACTAAGCAAAAACATGTTTTTAGAGTTTTTTGCAAATTTATTTTTAAAAAAAAACTGAAATATCTAATTTAGCCAAGGATTCAGCCCGTTGGCTAAGGCACTACAAATCGAGCTCAGTTGCATTTTATTTGCTTTGATTATCTTAATATGTCTTTAGAACGTGACTGGAGTCCGCCTGTGGCAAATTCAATTGACTGGACATGATTTAGAAGGGCACGCACTTATGTGTATACTGTATGGTCCCACAATTCACAGTGCATGTTAGACTAAAAACCAAGCCAAGAAGTCCAAGGGACTCTCTGTAGACTTCTGCAATCAAATTGTACTGAGACATAGAGCTGGTAAAGGGTATCAAACCATTTCTAAAGCTTTGACTGTTCCCAGAAGCACAGTGAGCTCCATCATTGTGAAATGGAAGAAGTCTGGAAACCAGGACTCTCCCTAAAGCTGGCTGCCCAACCAAACTCAGTAACCAGGCCAGAAGGGCCTTGATCAGGGAGGTAAACAAGAACCCAGTGGCCACTCTACTGGAGCTTCGTAAGTCTTCCACAGAGATGTGAGAACCTGCTGGAAGGACAAGAATCTCAGAAATACTCCATCAATCAGGCTTTTATGGTAGAGTGGCTAGGCCTGAGTTAAAGGCACGTCGCAGGACTCTGAGAGCATAAGGAAAAGATTCTCTGGTCTGGTGAGACAAAAATGGAACTTGTTGGGCTGAACACAAAGTGCTACATCTGACACAACCAGGTACTGCTCACAATTGACTAATACCATCCCTACAGTGAAGCATGTAAAGACCTGTCCAAGAAGCTGTAATTGGTGCTCAAGGTGCTTCTGCAAAGTACTGAATAAAGGGTCTGAATACTTATCTAAATGAGAGATTTCAGCTTTTTATTTCACTAAATTAATACAATCATTATGGGTCATTACCGGTTATCATCCAGTCATTCTTAACCCAGATATAACTTTATAATACTATGGTCTCAAAATGTTTTTGTGACTCACAAACATGGCAGAATTCAATCTCTGCAATAAATGGAGGCAACAGAGATACAAGTTCTACAAGTTGCCACCAAATAGCCAGGCATGTAGCTTGTAACTAAACAGTCACAACTAAATACACAGAGAGAGAGAGAGAGAGAGAGAGAGAGAGAGACACCATTAACCAGAAGACGTGGCACAAATAATATTCACAAAGCAGTCAGACTACAAACAGGGCTCCAGTGGAAGGAGACACTGTTACTGACATTTAGGAAAAAAATTTTAATTAGTATATAACATTAATGAGACATGATACATACTTTATGATAACTGATCTAATATATATAGTATATTTTATACCATGGCTACAACAAATACTCATGTCTGATTGAATGGCAAGAATATTTTCCTTAGTGTACAACTGGATAATAGTAGCCAGCTGATATTTTGGAGAACAGAAAGTTAGCTAAATGAAATGACAGTTAGATGCTATTTCAGTTATTAAAATGACAAATTGAATAAAGCCTTTGTTTTTAACAAGCTTCTCACTAGCTAGTTGCCATGCTAGGACGCCATTTTGCCTCAGTTTTTGTTGCTGTGTTCTTTCGGTTTTCTGTAATTTTTGGCCATTTTATTGGCCGTTATCTTTTGCACATTACCTGGTAGAAATAACTGGTAGCTCTCTAGTCAGCATGCCTGTTATGACAAGTCTTTTATTATGGTGCTGCAAATTACATGCCAGTTTTTCTGACAATTAGCAGTAATGGTCACAGGACAAAGTGCCAGATTTACATAAGCTCTCATGACAACTCCTGGCAGCATGTGACATTTACTACGACGCATTTATAAAGTGCTTATAAAGTGGACAGTCTGATGGTGCATTGTTTGAGTAAAGTGTTATTTATCGTGTCAGCAGATTCACTTGTCCATACTGAAAAGCTTTTTGGTGCCATGAGTGTCCATATCTTTGTAAGTATTGTATGTCAGGTTATTTCATTTTCTCAGATAATAAGGAATTAAGAGAATGAAGCAGTTTGGGGGAGGGATGTGGGGGTTTGAAATGATTTACTTTAATTGTGCACTTGGAAGGCTCTCCATGTGAAATAAAGCAGGTGATAGACAACTTCAGCATATAATTAGAGGAAGCACGATAAATGAGTGTGTCTCCATTCATTGGAACCTACAGATGTGTTCAAGCCAAATGACCCATACTTAGTGTGCCAAATGAGGACTGAGGAAGAGCTTCCATGGCAACTTGAAACAATTAGCGGTCCTAAAGTAGAAGATGTCTGATGCAGAAATTTCAAAACTTTTCCTATTCTTCAACTGTAAGACACCAGAAACAAAATGCATTTTATTCATTTAACCTAAAACAATTTACATATGCTAATTGAAAATTCAGTTCAGTGCTACAATGGCTTTATCCTTAAGATACAAAATGAATATCTTCAGAAGGTCAATTCATTCTTTTAGCCCTCACCTAAAACAATTAACATTTACAAAATCCTCAGACACTGTGGTTAGGTATGTGAAAGACCGTTCCATGTAGTTATTATAATACCTTATAAAAATGTGTTTTTTATAATGCCTACTTTTATTATAATACATTTATGGTTACTAGCTTTCATGTCCAGAAATGAATTGACTATCTAAGTGTTTTCAGTACATTTTAAAACAATAATGAAAGTTGCGTTTAAGGGGAAGAGCTGGAGTCTCATGTAAAAATTAAAACAGTTGCGATTCTTACAGCTGCAAGGCACCAGTACTCTGGATTAAATACACATTTATTACTTTAATCCAGAGCAATTTATATATGCCAGTTTAAGGAACAGTCCACTTGGTGCAATTTGTGTTGAAGAGCTTTGGACACAGTGGCATTAGCACAGCGTTATTAGCTGGCATTAAACCCAATGCTTGGTTTGTAGCCAAGTTTTGTGACCACCTGAGTAGTTAGTATTTGTAGACTACTGAAATTAAAGTGGGGCGTCTCAGTGGTGCAGTGAGTAACGTTGCCAACTCACAGCTCCATGGTGCGGGGTTCTGGGCCCTGAGCTCAGGTTACTGTCTGTGTGGAGTTTGTACGTGTGGGTTTCCTCTGCTTTCCTCCCACCTCCAAAAACAAGCTGCAGTGGATTCACTACTCTGAATTACCATTAGGTGTGAATGAGTATGATCCCTAAAGGGAAACCTAAAAACAGGCATTAATTAATTATAATTATTATTATAATTATGTGATCATTGCTACAAAAAATAAACCCATCTTTTTTTCAGAGAGATCAGTAAGTCAGTAAGTTACCAGTGGGAGGATTTGTACATTTGGAGTGTTACATGAGAATGTTTTTTTTTTTTTTAATTAGCTGATATTTCTACATATTCTATATACATATACATACATATTCTATATATTCATTCTGATTCTTTTATTTAAATACTCTTTTGTTATGTTGTAATTGGCATTAATTATCCTTCACAGTTTTACTACAGCAGTGAGTCTGAGTCTGATCGAGAGCGGTAAATCTCCTCCCAGTCATGTTTCTACTGTTTGTTAGAGGGAAACCAGTGACTTGAAAAAATGAGCTCATATTTCCTGAATTGTAATGGAAATTAAGGCTACAAAGCTATATAGGGCACAAAGCTACAAATGTCTACTTCTGACTAGTTTGAATATAATAATAATAATAATAATAATAATAATAATAATAATAATAATAATATTTTGCTGCTGACCTTCAGTTCATTCTTAAAGATGAGGTGTATATAATTTAAACCATAATAATATCATTATGTTTTAAAAAATTACAGTTGACTATTATATATCTATGAAATGTTTTACATCCCTGACTTGTTTGGTGGATCTGATTGACCAAAATGAAAAAACAAACAAACAAACAAACAAACAAACAAATAAGTGTAAAATGTAACTATGCAAAAAACACACATTTATATTGATTTTTTGTTTATTCGTGTATATATATATAAAATACAAAGGAAAGCATAAGCACAAACAAAAAATAAAACACAAAAAATATCCTCAAAATAGATGCAGAAATGCAGAAATAATGCACAAATAAATCAATTTGCAGAATACATACAGAATATGATAAAGAAATTCATACAGAAATACATGCATATTCCCAAAAACATTAAGACATAATTATGTGGAATGAAAAGATACTTTGAGTTTGAGTGCTTATTCATTCATTGATTCATTCATTCCTTTAGAAGATCTGCTCTTCTTTAGTAAGGTGTGCTCTGAGTAGCAGAGGAAGTTTTTCTAGTCCCATAATGCACTGAAAGCATACTTTTACAGAAATAGTTCAGTCAAAAATGAAATGTTTTTTATGCTTTTTTTTTTATTTTGCACTGGAGCTGGTTAACACAAAAGAGAAGTGTATAGCCTCCAGTTTAGCATTATGCTTTCTGCATGTCTAAATCATCACTGTCTAACACTAACACGATAACATTTGAATAATTGTAACAATAAAAATGTATAGTCTGTTATGTCGTACTTCTCTGTCAGGCTCAGCCGAGTTTTAGCTTATAACAGGTCTTATTTCATTTCAAGAGCCACGTAAAGACTTTTTCCCCCCATTTACTCTTCGTTGTGACAAATGTCTTAATTACTAAAAAAAAAAACATGCAAACTTGATAACACCATAAACCACAAAAGACTTCCAAGCTGATCTGTGCTCTCTTTTCTTCCAGCTAATTTCACAGCATGAAAACAGTTTGACAAAAAGAGAAAAACACATTCGCATGTGGCATCTCATGGAATACACACCAGTTTAAGAAACGGCAAGTCTTAAATCGGTGGGTTTTTTCCTACTTCACTGTAAGTGAAAGCAGGAGTGTTGTCGTGGAGTGCAGCATTAATAATTCATTCTGTACCATCTCCCTGTGTGGTTTGATTTTGATGATGGGAGGGAAAAATCAAAGGGTGCAGTTTTCCAGGAAACTTGCAGTGTTCAATTGCCGGATAAGTGCCCAAGAACATCTGGCAGAGTTCACCCTGCACTCTTAACAGTCAATTAACACCGTCACTTCTTGTTTCCACATGTATATACTGATTGCTCTCAGACAGGCTAATTATCTCTATACTTTTCTCCCAAAAAAAAGGTTAGGATATGTAAGCAAGCTGCACACACACTTTTAGGAGTCTGTAATGTGATTTGCTTGAAAAGACTAGATTAAGCTGCAGGGCCCCTGAAGGATTTGTGTGAGAAATCCAGAAATAAATACACTATTCTTCTGCTTATTCTCACTGGTAATGTTATTAGTCATAATGCATGAGCCTTACAGGTTTTTTACTGAAGATATAATGTGTATATGCATAACTATATGACAATGAGTATATGACAGAGCTCGGGTAAAATGAGACGTAACCAACACTAAACATTTAATTAATTAACTGTGATTAAATTAATTAAATATTTAGTGTTGGTTATGTCTCATTTCACCCAAGCTCTGCCTTAATGTGCTGCAGTTGTTTGGTGAAGCAGTCCACTATTTTCATGTAAATCTGCCATGATCATGTATTTGTTGCTGTGTTCTTTAATGACCACTGAACATGTGAGTGTGAAGTCAGGAAAAAGATCAGCTTGCCAAGCCAAGACTGGGTGGAGAGGGAGGAAAAGGTCGGTGGGCCAGAATTCCTGTAATCTGCACTGACCCTCCCAAACCCAGAGCTTCCTCCTCTGCCCTGTGCTCGCCCTTTCCCCTTTTCCCTGAATCAACCTGCTTCCTGTCCAAACGCTCACACGCTACCCAGCCACTGGGCTTCATTTCATTTTTCTCTGTTAGGTAGTGTGGGAAAGACACTGTGCAGTTACCTGTGAATGTTCAGTAAAGGCCATGTTCAAATAAATTAGAGCAGGCAAAGGAGGAATAGGAGATTGAAAAATTGTTAGCTGATAATGTGATCTAACGTATACAACACCTCACATGATCCTGATGGAACCCGGGATGGGGTTGTGAAGTCGACTGACTGCCATCACTGAGTGAGCTTGGGAAAGAGGAAGTGAAAAGAGATGGTCATAAAGTAAACACAGTGTAATGTATTCAGTGCACACTGTACACTGGGATTAGGTAAATACTACAGCACTGAGCTCATGGAAAAGTGTATCTAAGGCTAAGATGTTTAACAACAATAAAATGAAACATTTGTGATTTATCAGAAATATATTATAAATAGTGGTAAAATGTAAAAATTAATAATAATAACAATAATAATAATAATAATAATAATAATAATAATAATAATAATGAATTATTGAACTAATTATTAAATGTATTATGATATTTAGTTTGAATTTTCAATATTTCCTAACCCCACAATGTCATCAGAACTTTTTGTGTGTCATCACTTTGGCAACACACACATAGTTATATACAGTATAACAACAACAATCATCAAACAAACCCAGGTTTTCCAGTTTGATCTCTTACTCTCTGCCTCACTTGGTTCCTCAACATGTATTTTTAGCTCAGACCTTTCAGCAGAGATCAATAAAGCAGAAGGGTATTGCACATGTAGGAGCTTTATAATTGCACTATCCGTTAGCACGCAGATGAGGATGGGTTCCCTTCCTTGGTTTTTCCTTGCCACCGTCACCTCTGGCTTGCTCATTAGGGATAAATTCATACATTCATACATGTATATTTTGAATGTATTTATTTCTGTAAAGCTGCTTTGTGACAATGTCCATTGTTAAAAGCGCTATACAAATAAAACTGAATTAAATTGAATGTACAACATCCCTTTCTTGCACTGTTCTTAAGAGTTTTTTTTTAATGATTTTTTTAACGCTTAAATGCATACCAAAGGTCATATAATCCATCTTTTTTTTTTTTTTTTTAAACTCTTGATAGTTAAGACCCTATTTCCCTAGTATTCTTAGATTTTTTTTTTTTTCAAAACAAGTTACCAAAACCAAAATCCAAAATGTAAGAAATTATATGCATTTTTTTGTTAGATAATTCATTAACAATGACAGGGAACATTAGTTGTGAATAATGTTGAGTAATGTGCAGCTCACAATGTCTTTAATATAATCAGACTATAGGGAAAATATTGGTCTATCTGTAGCCATAAACCACATCTGTTATTTGTACTAGAGTCTGCATTACATACAGTAGATGACAAATATAAAAATACAGCAAACAATATATTATTTTTTTATTGTCTATATCATTGCTGCCTCACAGCTCCAGGCTCCCCGCTTCAAGCCTGAGCCCAAGTTTACTGTCTGTGTGGAGTTTCACATGTTCTTGCTGTGTCCGTGTGGGCTTCCTCTACGCTTGTCCGGTTTCCTCCCACTTCCCAAAAACATGCTGGTAGGTGGATAGGCTATGCTAAATTGCCCCTTGATGTGAATGGGTTTGCATGTGTGTGTGTGTGTGTGTGTGTGTGTGTGTGTGTGCGCATGGTGCCTTGAATTGGTCTGCGGTCCTATCCAGGATGTATCTGTGCCTTGCACGACCTTGCCCAGCATGAAGCGGTTACTGAAGATAAATGAATGAATGAATCAAATGTATTGACATGTATTTACACCATTATTAGCGATTATACATCAATCTGTGTTGAAAATGAGTGCCGCTTTGCTACCAACCTGAGGTATGCACAAATGCTTGAGAAACACCCACATAATTTAAAGGTTAATTGATTTAATTAACAATTAATCAAAAAAAACCCACATTTGTTACTTTTTATTTATAACATCCTAATAAAAACACAAAAGGCCAAATCTCTACTGACATTTCTTTAATACAATTTCAAAATGTGTTTAAATATGAGTATAAATATATAAATATATATAAGGTGGTATTTACATAGCTAAATACATTACAGATCACAGATTGGCATATATTCACCTCCAGCTAGTAACGGTCAATATTCTGCAGTGCATAGGCACACTAAAGGCCAATCTAATAAAGTATACCCCCAGAGAAAAAGAGGTAGATTTTCCTTTTTTTTTTTCAAGCAGCAGAATAAACAAGTCATACACAACAATCACTTTCCTCATTGTACTAAAGCAGGGTTTGAAAACAAAACAGTCATTAACAACTTGGTATCATGGCCTACAGTATGAATATACAGCTCAAGAGTGCATTTGCAAAGCCATAGCTGAATGAACGAATATACGGCTGGGATGTGTGGAGGGCACGAGTGGGTGGCTGCATATCAAGGAGAGAGAGAGACAGAACCAGAGAGAGGGAGAGCTACATATAGATGCCTGACTACTAATCTTTCTGCATTCCAAGCACACAGCAGATTCCTTCCACGCTGTTTTTTCCTCAATGAAATTGCTCAGCTCTCTGCAGCTTTGTATTCCCCTCGATCTTTTTTTATCTCACCTTGTCTGCCTGTGGAGAATGTAGGCCAAGTCATGACCTGAGTGGAATAGCGTTTCGCCACAGCTGATAATTCCACACTGAACAGGGCCCTTAACACACAGGAAAAGATCACCATGTCATGTTTACTGTCTGGCAGCTACTCTACGTCATCTCCCATGGCTCAGATAGAAGAGATTGTTAGACTAATATCAAATACTTATAAGACCTCCACTCTTTCAGTGATGATTACACAGCCACCAAGCTATATTTTAAGATCATTACCTATGACTGCTTAATATCCTTCACTCATCCCTTAATTTCATACCACAGCTGTTTTTTTGTAAACACTTCCCCGTAATTCACTGATCTACATAATCTCCTCATATTAACTCCCGGTTATCTCAGTTACGCATGACTCTCTACCACACCTGGTCCCTACAATTCTTTCCACTTAAGCAGTGTCCGAATTAACTGAGATGCACTATAGCATACAGCAAAAGCATTCTGTATTGTTGAAAACACCATCATAGCATATTGTTTTCCCCAAAGTCTTTTACAAGGCACACCTTTCCTTTTCAAAAACAAAGGGAGGAATTATTTGCCAGTTAACCTCCGAGTTCACAGAAAGACCTTTCAGTGAGGATATTGCGACATTCTTTTAATACATCATTCATAAAAAAAAAAAAAGAAAAAAAAAAAAAACATTTGTTCTGCAAATGACAATGTTAAAGAAAGTTTATGACTGCAACTACAATCCCCCATTAGTATCATGGAGACACTCAAGGGAATTCCCACTGTACAAAACTTAAAACATCTGACTGTAGCCTGATGAACGGATATTCTTCAATAACTGTCTTCTTAAGTATATCCTGCCTATGCTCTGTTTCTCTTCACTGATGCTATTATTAGTGTCATTTTTCTCCTTGGAATCTTTTCTCTAGCTGAATGGGCCAGGAGGTTCTAATCGTCAAATAAACTAAGTCATGGGATCAGTTTTATCCTGAATAATAATGATTCACTTTTTATTACAGTACAAGGGAACAGCTTTCTTGTCTTGAACACTTTTTCCAACAATCATAATGGATAAACAAATTAGGTTTCGCAGTATACGACCCGAGCTGAACAGTTGAATAACACTCACAATATTTCACAAACCAATTCCTTCATCCATGTGAAATACAGTAGATAGAGATGGCTATGGAAAACCAACATAATGACAAACTTGTTGAACCTGGGTTCTTCAAATGAAAAGAATTCCAGACACGGTGTAATGATTGCTATTTCCGCCACGGGGATGGATGTGAAATGCTGGAACGATGGCAGTTTATGGAACTGGAGCAATGGGGTTTATGAGCTGGGAATGAAAGGAGTGGTAGTGGAGAGGGAGTTGAAGTAACTCCTTAAGCCAGAAATGACATGAGATTTGGGATTAGGTTGAATGGAAAAGCTGATGTTGGCCAATGGGTTTATGAAGAGCAAAGGCCAAAGAGAACTGTGTTGAGAAGGTATTGTACGTCACTTGAGTCCCACTTGCTCAAGGCACAGCAGTGAAGTAAACTCTAAATGTAAGTGTTGACATCTGGTGTCCTCTTGTGTTTTTTCTCCTTCAGTAATATCATTCTCTGTGAAGCAGGGAAATGAAGTCTTATCTCTGAAGACAAGATTTCCTTTTCACCAATTAGCCCAAAACAAAAGGGCTTTGGTTTGATATTTAAACCTTTTCCGTGTATATTTTCCTCAAATGCTGCTTTGCAAGGGCCTGAGAATGATCAGAGGCACATACTTACAGTGAATACTAAAAATCCTCTAGATTAATCCTCACCTAATCTGCTTCTGGTGGTCCTAGGAGCACACCTTCCTATAGAATTCAGTTCCAACTCTAACTCAACACATGTGCTAGAGGTAATCAATCTACTTGCCTAGCCAGATCAGCTCTATTGATTGCAGACAGGAACCGAATTTGGTAAGAAGGTAGGCTTCCAGGAACATGGTCATTGCTCTATATGCTAACACTGCTCCCGGCCTGACATCGGAAAACTCAGACAGAGAATGAAGTGGAATACCATGCACCATGCTTGCTGTTCTCCATCTTCCTGCTGCGCGCACACACACACAGTCACACGCACGCACACACACAGGCACGCACACACACAGGCAACGTTTCCTGCTCATGCCCTCTCTCGCCAGTAAGGACTAGCTGAGGCTCAGCTCAGGTTCCACTCTCCCATTGCGTAAAAAAGCTCACACATTGCTGTAGTGTCACAGGACAGGAGAATGACGTGCGACGATTACGGGGTTGCACTTCTGCTTTTCGTCGCGGTGTCTGGTTGCCCTCTCTGGATCACTTCCTTGCTAGCCTTGGGGAGCCATTTGGCCCCAAGGGCAGGAATGCAGGGGACTGACGGCTGTGTTGACGGCAGCACTGATTCCAGCAGTGGCTTGGTATTACGGTCCAAGCGTTAAGTGTCTTAAATGTGCATGTGGCTCTGGAGTTGTTTTGACACTAGACACTTGCTGAGTGGCAGTAAACCATCTGTATGAACCCTCATACTTGTCCAGTGGGTTCTGTTGCTCCCTTGGGGTGTCCTGAACACACTGTCCATCTGTCCTATTTGCATGTTCACACTGCTGCTACCTGAGTGAACACATGGACTGAAGTTTGGCAAAAAGAAATGCTAAACAAAGGTGGCATCATAACTCCCCGTGTTCATTCAAAAGTGTCTTCCTCCTTTTAGTCTCTCCTCACAGGGGACACTGTTCAGTGGTAAAGGGGCCTCCCTCTTTCTTTTTCCTGCGTTTCTTCTTATGTACTGTCCAACAGGCAGTAGCCATTACCACCAGGACGAGCCCAGCAATCAGCAAGACGACTGACACCACCTTGGTCTGAGGGAGGTCATTGTAGGTGCAGGTCACGCCTGTGCCAGCTATACCAATCACCAGTGAGATGATTCCGAAGGGGAAGATGCAGCGATACCAGGATTTCTCCATGCCCCCTGTGGCCTGAGAAAGCCTCTCTAAAGAGGACAGGACCTCTGGGACTTTGGCTGCCCCCTCCTGAATCTGTCCCTCCTGGTTGGGGCTTGAAAAAGGCTGGGGCTGGCATGCCAGGTGCCCCGTGGTACAGCCCATCTTAAAAATTAAAAGCCAGTGAGTCTGTTGGAGGCCAGGCGGAAACTTCCTCTGCTGTACTCCAAATCCAGTACTGGTTCGAGAAGAGATGTAGCCGAGATCCAAACAGGGCGATGTGAAACTATGTGCAAGATGAACATGACCAGCAAAAAAAGGTCCGAAGTCCCTGTGCAGTCATCCTCTCTTTCTCTGCTGTTTTACAATAGTCTGCACTGTGAATCACCAGCAGCATGTTGAACACTCTCCCAGCTGAACTGCGTGTGGGTATATAATGTGCCAAAGGCAGGGGGTGGAGTAAAGAAGCAGTGAAGGGGCTGGACAGTGGAAGTGATTGGCTGAAGCCACAATGTGACGTTGAATACAAGAGCAGAGGAATGGGGATCAAAAGGAGAGCTGGAAAGAGGAAGGGAGGGTGGGAGTTAACCATTCAAAAGCTGTGTCTCACTTATGCTTTTTCAGGGCTCCCTGCAGCCGTTCTTCCTACCGGAAATGGAAACAAATATATCCCAAAGGAACAGATCATATGAGCATGTGATCACATTAAATACACAAGAATACTGTGTCAAGTCCTACAATCCCAAAAAATTTTCATCTTTGCCTGTGATCATAAAGAGGGAATTCCATATGAGAGCACAGCTGAGCTCTGCATGCTCCCTCTGTGGCTGATTAAACTCTCCATACCCACACACACACACACACACACACACACACGCCTGTGTGTGCCCACACACCCTCACCCACCCACGCAGCAGCACACAAAGGCAGGTTGCCAAATGCTTGGGAAAAACAGCTTCGTATGGTCATCCATGTGGAGTTTCTACCCAATCTGGATACTGAGGGGGTTTTTAACCCCCAGAGAGGAGAAAATCTATTCAGAGACACAAATCACAGCTAAGGGATTGACGAAAGAGCAAGAGATTAGAGAGAGAGAAGTCGTGATAGTGAAGCTTGCCATGTCAGGCAATTATAGCTCTCTATATTTGATATTTAATTCAAAGGTCACAACTAGACTAGCATTGACATGAGTGTTACGATATGGTTACTAAAACCCAAGAGAGAAAGCATAAATGAAAAAGTTGAGGCAAAAACAAATAACAATGCAGAGTGCATCCTATTTAAGGGTCATTATTCCAATGCGTCTAGACTTTGACTGATACTATGAGATAATTGAAGTTCAGAAAAGAAACCATCAGACCATCAGACGCCAAAGGACTCTCAGTACCAGGAGCTGCTTTAATAAAGTTAAACACACTCAAATGAGCCAAAAGGCTAAAACATCTTCCAGAAATAAAAGCAATTGAACACCGTTCATTGTGTCACAGTGTGTTACCCTGCACGCAACCGGAATATACTGTTTACCCCTCAAGACACTAATATTTAGAGCAAAGCTAAACTACAACAGGATGAGGAGACTGCAATTCACCCGCTCTTTTTGATAAGTGGTTCCATACAGGGTCTCCACTACAGGGCTAACCAAGTAGGGGCAAACTGAATGTTTTTGTTCTTCGTCTTCTTTCGGCTGCTCCTGTTAGGGGTTGCCACAGCGGATCATTTATCCGCATGTTTGATTTGGCACAAGTTTTACGCTGGATGCCCGGGAATCGAACACAGGCCGCGGCGGTGAGAGCGAGGGATCCTTAGCTGCCAGACTGCCAGGGATAGAGGGACAAACTGAGTGATGAGCACAAACACCATAATTGATGACTGTGATGACTCACACTGGCAGCTTTAACTTCACATGCCAGCATATCCAGAGCATAAAGTGGAATCACAGAAATAGAGATATAGGTGGACAATATGTGGTGGCATACCGCACATACAGGGCAAGTGTACTGTTGGTAAGCGCGCAGATGGAAAATAATAAATAATAATGGAGTATCAGTGTGCCCTTCAGTTGCAGCTCTTCCACTTTGCATAGCTGTTGTTTTAAATTAAGGAGGCTCCTAAATATGCTAATATGGTTAACAATTAACTATTAGGAAGCAGTTAACATGACTACATCTATTTTTATTGATTTTAGCATTACATGGGTGATCTATTCCTTTAAGCCTCTTTTAATGTTAACGGCTGCTACCAATTGTCTCAGGAGACATGTATTTACACAGGGCAGCAGGACAGGAACAAAAATGGTGGCAAAGAAATGGAAGCTGTTTTGCAGTCTGACCAGTGAACAAGAGAGAAAAAAAACACCGTGCATTTTTCCTCTGAATGGTGACATCAGGGTACTTTTCCTGTTCTGACCATCCTTTTCCGTGGACTAACAAAGCTTTTCTAATAGACCTTCACGTTTAATCAGGATTATAAATGGCACATAAGTGACATGTTTAAGCTTGAAATGTACACTATTTAGCAATGGATGGCCCAATGCATGGCAATTGCATGCAAGGGGAACAAGCTAAACAACTTTTTTTATGCCCAATCCTGAGTTAGGTTTTATAAGACTAAGTGTTGGAAGATTTCCTTTAATGGTTTTATTTACTCAACAAAATACCAAGCTAACTAGTCTTTAGTGACCCTTATATGGACATCGGCACTGTTATTGGAAAGTTTGAATGTCACCATATGTCATTTTAGATCTTAAGAATTGTAGAATTTCCCCCCACCTTAAAAGAGTATAAAAGTGGGACAGTATGTCACGAATCATGAAGACATTTGAGAGGCTGGTACTCAAACAGCTCAATCTTGGACCATGGAACCCAGTACAGTTGGCTTCCCAGTTACACACAGATGTGGAGATGCTCTGATCCACTTGCTGCACAAAGCTTACAGACAAAAGCTGCCCCACCATCAGGATCATGTTCTTTGATTCCTCCAGTTTCTGTGCTGGGTCAGAGGCAGTGGTAAGCAGTTCCCAGGGAATGATCCTGTCTCTCTTTCTCTTTACTGTCTACATTAGACTTCCAGTACAATGCCAGCTCATGTTGCCCACAGAAGTTCTCTGATGACTCCATCATTGTAGTGTGCATTTACAATAGAGATGGATCTGGGAGCAGGATTTTGGTGTCATATGGTGCAGGGAAACAATTAAACCTGCAACTGAACATCAACAAGACAAATGAACTTCGCTGTGTTGGAGAGCTGTTTTAAACCAATCACCATCCAGCTGTGATAATGCAGTGCCTCAAGTTCCAGGCAGTCTACCTGAACAATAGACTGGAGTGGAAAGACAACACAGATGCTCTACAGAGGAAAGCCAGAGCAAAGCACATTCTTCTTTCTAAGTGGTTCGGGGCTTTCAGTGTCTTTCAGGTCTTTCTATCCATCTATTATGGCCAAAGTTCATGTCTATGCTGTGGTCTGCTGGGGAAGCATCACCACACAGGGGATGCCAAGCACCTCATCTAACAGTTCAGGGAGTCCAGCACTTGTAGCAGTGACAGAAAAGAGGACATTAGCAGTTTTGGAGAACATTCTACCCATCCTCTCCACAGTGTGATATCCAGGAGCACCTTTAGTTCATGCCTCCAAATTGCTGCAGTATTGGGGATCTATCTTTTCTGTCAATGCTATCAGGTTCCACAACATCTCCTTCCAAAGTCCTTCAAAGACCTGGTTTATTTACAACATATTCTTATCCTGCTTCCTTCCAATGAGGGAACTTCCTCTTTGTGTCTTGCCCCAACCCCCTCTGTGACATTTCGTTCATCCTGATTTATCACATGGTTACACTACTAAGGATAAGCAATAGCAATGTTTACCTGCTCTGCTAGAGCAAGAAATAAACAAAGTCCCCTATTACCCAAGTTTATACCTATATGTTTATGCCACTGCAGTATGGATTCCTTAACAGAGATTATAAGTCTCTTAAAAGTGGGCTGAACTTGTACCAGACCGAGCTGGATGTAAGAAGTTAAGCTAAAGGGAGTTGAGATTTGACTTCACATATCTGAAAATAGCCAGTCAAAGTATGCTTTGATCGGGTCATCCATATCCAATATATTTTAGATTCATCATAATTAGTAGCGAGATAAATAATATTAATGGATATGTGTACAAAATCTTTTAATCTGGGGATCCTCCTGAGAGCAGGTGTGTATACGCACAGATGAAAGTACAAAGCAGAGCTATAGGTAATGTGACAAGAATTAAATTCACCTTATTGTTTCAAATGTACAAATTAATTATTTTAAAACTTACATTTTAAAAAATGTTCTTCACAGAATATCACCAAGGACATGTTTAGCAATATAGTTTAATGTATAGTAAAATGTCCTGAATGGTTTATTGTGACAAATTAGAATGGAAGGGTTAGGGAAATCTGTCAGTCCTGAGTATGTGAACGAAGAAGCAATGATCATAACCAGTGAGAAAGCTATGTGTCAGACAAACACTCATTTATGCCTTTGAGACACATTATAGACGTTGGCTGGTGGCTTTACAAAATATCACTTGAAATTACACTGTTAAACAGTATCACCACCTTGTTTTATGATTGCATTGAATTACAGGCCATACCTGTAGATACCTACCCTATCTTTCCTTGATTTTAAATCAGATCAGTGGATTGATGATATAAGGATGAGCATGGTGGTTTAAAAGTGAGTGAGCTCATGCCTGCGGGGTGGGTGTCTCATCTGTTGTTTGTCCACTTTGTTGTGCTCTCTTTTGGTTTCCCCCTTTTCTTAGTGAGTCACTGAGAACGGGGGAGTGTGTGGGGGTTGGAGGAGGCTCCCACCAGCGCCACCTGTCCCCCCGTCTGGATCAGCCTACATGGCCAGGATCTCACTTTCACCTACAGGAGTCTGGCATAAATAAAGGCTCTTACGAGTCCTCATTAAAGCCATGTACAACATTGATCACATTGTGTACACTCCACAATGATGACAAATCAGACTTTCATTGTATTGCAGAGAGCAGGATGAGTCACGCTGTTGAGCTGGCAGCATGTTAAAACTACGCAGTGCATAAACGTTATGTAGTAGACATACAACAGTGCATAAAAAATGTCATTCATGTCTCCTTTGTAACCAAGGAAACATTTAAAGATTGGTTCAGTGTGCCATACACATGCATGATTAGTTTGAACACAGACCTTCTGCGGTGCACTAAATGCAGGATTAGATCAGTGAGAAAAACCTTCAGTAGTTCTTCTTTCAGAGTGACTCGGCTGCTGAGATTCCCACAAAACATAATTACTACACAACATTACTCTGCTAACCTCACTCCCATTACACTGCCCAAACAATATCACAGAGCAGACTTAACAAAAATAACCTGTAAGTGTCTAAACCTGGATTGTGATTATCCTTATGTATTCGTTTAGCAATTTATTTTTGGTAGCATTTTATTTAAATGACCAGCTAATATTTGTACTTTGCCAAATTTGTTTGCAAATGTTGCCCATTCTTATGGACATGTCTGTTAGAAATCTTATAATGACTTTATTAAATCAGGCCTGCAGACCGAAAACATTGTGGTCTTATTTTTAACACTTTATAATTCTATTTTTAGGTAAATTGTAGAAAAGGAGTATATCCTCCCTATTCAAAGACAATGGGAGATGAAAGATCTTGCACCTAATTGTATATGTGATGCCTATTTTTATAAAGTCCACATTGATGTTCATAAATGTTTGTGTATGGCCTATAAGCAAGTTCTTAAGCGCTCCTAAAATATATTTGACAAATTCTCTGGGTATGCAAGAACAATACCTTTAGGTCCACAGCAAAATTAAAAATGGGCTTCAGTGATCAAAAACAGAGAATTTATCTGAGTGAGATGGAAACAGCATATACTGTACTGTATAATGTTTCATGATTGACAGAGGAAAAATCATTCATTCGCCTATGCAGTCAAAAGTCATAATAGCACTCAGATGGCAGATATTTATTTATAGTCTGATTGTGTTTAGAAACATTCTTATTTTTAAATAAAAGGTTTACACACTTGAGAGGATATAGGATTATAAAGTACAAAGACTGCCCTCTGGTGATTTAAAATGCTAAAGTAAAATAAAATCAATTTGTTCCTAAATTCATTGCAAAATTGTGATAAATCATCACGACCATTTCAGGCATTATCCAGCAGCCCTCACTCCAGGTGCTCGAGCTTCCCTTGATGCATGTTTTGGTGCTTTCCTTGCTCTTAAAACACTCAACTTAACTTATAAGCTATTTAACAAGCTCTTCATTTGTAAAATCTATGTCATAGCAAGGGGTGCAAATCAGGAGGGCAGGCACAGCTTAACCTAATCTTCAAACTAATTTGTAACATGGTGCTCTCTGCTGGTAAAAGCTCAGCAAAACATGACTCATGAGACATACCCCACAACATTTATACTACCAATCTTTGTGATATAAATGCCTGAAATGTAAAAGCTGCTGATGAGCCTCCAAATCAACTCCTGCAGTGCGGTGATTTAAAATGGTGGCAAGTAGAAGAAAGACAGCCGTTAATGGCAGCTGGCAGCTTTATTCCTGCTATATCCAAGCAGCTGCAGGATCTTGGCTGACAGTATTTAACCCAGGAGATAAGAGGCATTTGAGCAAACATCCGTCGAACACATACACCAAAAAATCTGTTCATATCTGGTTTAGGAGGACAGTATCCAAATAGTACCCAGGGGCCTAAATCAGTTCAGTTTCAACACTGCCCACTTTAGGAAAATTAATGTTATCTTTCTTCATGTTTGAGCTGCATCAATGTCCAAAACCAGGCTGGGAAATTGAGCACCTCCCTCTCCCAGGAGCGAATACACACCACGTAGTACAGTAGCACTGGGGCGCCCAGATGCGGAGGACTCACAGGAGATCAGATCTATGAGTGTATCACACATGGCCTGTAGTAAGGAAAAAAAAGCAAACAGCTGTTATCATTTGTGTAATGGAATTAAACACAGTTAGAACACTTTCAGGTAGCAAATTAAACCAATCCTCAAAAAAAAGCATAAACTGTTTAGACTGAAGGCTTCCTTGGAGGTAACAAAAGTGAAATGCTCTCAGAAAAGGGGCTCAAACGGGAAATGAAAGGAGCTAAAATTAAAACTTGCTCCAGTCATAAGGGAAGATGTTTAAAATAAGGAAGCTGCCAACTGAATGTAAAAGTGTGATGTAGTTGTTTTTTATAGAGAAGCACAGGGGCTCTATGGGTTGTGTGCATGTAACCTATCAGCCGTAGCATTCTACATAGCCATGAATGCTATGCAAGTGATGAATTATTTCCCTTTAGTGAATGTTCTATTGTATAGGCTAACAGTAATAACATAGCACACACAGGGGTTAAAACAAATAGCGTAATCAAACACCAAAGGTGCAAACCCACTAAAGTTTGCCTACCTGCTATTACAGGTGCTGAATAAACAAACACTAAGTGCACAGTGCTAGCTGTAGACCTTGCTGGAGTGGCTGGATTGTTTTCATCTGCGGCGCTAGTAGCTATGGGAGTCTCTGATGGAGTGACTGGATAAAGTTCCTGTATTGTTGTTATTTTTATCCTTGTCTTCTAAATCCTAGTATTTTGTCATTAATTTTTGTTTTCTTTGAAATAATACTTGAAAGAAATCTGATATTTTATGTTTGCCATTTCTGCTTGCCAAACATGTGGGCAGCATCTGTACATTAGAGGCTTTAGAGTGAACGTCCTTGATTATCCAAACTATTGTTCAAATCATACATTTCCTCAACAAATTTACTCATACGTAAATAAAAATACATATTCAGTGCAACCCCGAACCACTGTTTAACTTGTTGTTTTAACAAAAGCAGACTTTTCCATACCTTTGTCCTATACCCAAGTTTTCTAGACTTCTTTGACACATTAAAGTTGATATACTGACAACTATTATTAAATTGGTCTTTTGTACTTTATTAAAGACAAATTTTGAACAAATTACAGAGAGACTGATCAGTAATTAGTCAATACAAAACCAGACCTGAAATGATTTGTATGTGGTAATGGATAAATAATGGATAAACAAAAAAATAATGAAAATATAGAACAGACAAATAATTACTAAGGGAATATCCACTCAAGACAACAAATGGAAGTGTGACACTGCGCATATAGAATATCATTCTTCCTCTACTTTCTCATTACACTTGTATTATTCCTAGGTTTTATGTACATTTAAGTAAATCTGTTAATTTTCTAAAATCAAACATTTGTGTCCAAAAGACATTATAATTTTTTATATAATGAAACACTAACCCCAATAATGTCCATTATTTTGCTTACCTGCTGAAGATCACCTAATCAATAAATCAGTGAGTGAGCATAGAAAGCTGTCTTTCAGGATTTTGAGGTGTGAGAAATAGAAGCTCTGACCTGGTGCATGTGGATCTCCAGCTTCAGCTGAGCTACATGTAGTCTCAGACTGTGTACATCTTCTAGCTCGCCTTTGCTGCTATAGCCCAGCATGGGGGGCAGGCAGGGTTGCTCCGAGTTGTGCCACTCAACCCTGCTGCGCAATGGACATAACGCGCCGTGCCACCATGCCATCTTCCTCTCCCAATCTGAGGGAAACCATTCATGTAAAAAAGCAAAAATATTACAATGAAAGCTACATCCATAGCTGCCCATTCCAGCAGCTGTGCCTTTTCTCAGTGCCTTTGTCAGTGCTTATTTTCTTTACTCCTGCTGCAGTTTTTAATTTGTTTGTAAGATTAAATTTACACTATGTTGCCAGTTTAATTCAGTTCATCTACCTTCTGCCTCATTTACCACTGTATCAGATAAACCTACCGTAAGTGCATGTCGTATGTATAGTATTACTGACTGTAGACCATATGTTGCTTTGCATATTAGTCAGCCCTTTTTTTTCCCGTCCATGAATGGAAAGCGATCACTTTAGGGTCAGTTTTATCAAACACACCCACCTCACTGGTCCACCTAGATGTACAGTTAAAGAGTATACCTCATCTGTGGCTATGTTTACATGCAGATTTTTACCAATCTGAATGAATTAATTTTGACTACAAGAAGTGTTTGTGTATCTTAAACTGTACTCTCTTTAGATAGTCTTCATTTATATGCATGTTAATCTGATCCAAAGTTAGTGAATTGAACACGCATGCAGATTGGATTAGTTATTGAGCTATGCCAGTGGAAAAGCTCGATTTGTCTGTGTCCCTCTTCAGACAGGCTTCATTAAGTACCTTTTTTGAGGTGATCAGCTTCCTTAATGACCTGGACCATCATTTTTTCCAGGCCTGCCAGCATTAGCAGAGATTCATATTCCTTCTCTGTTGATGGATCTGTACGCAGATATACACACACATACAAATAGAGTACAGGATATTTTCACGCACAGCTTACTTGGGCAGTGCATTTTCCACTGAGACAACATTGACTTGCCTTTTAAAAGCTGCCAGAATATAAACTACATTACTATTGTGGTATTAAAGCAAATGGGAGCATTAGATCAATTCTCTGCTGAATGAGCTGCCTGAAAGCTTTAATTCCACATTACTCCCTCTGGTCTTGTGGCTCATCTCTCAGTCTCTCCTCCTACACCCTTCTGCTACAATCTCTTGCAGACTCCCTGAAGAGCGCTCTCTCTCTCCTCAAATCTGTTCTTTTAATAATCTACTACCTGGACTCAATCCCAGTTGGTGGCTGTGGAGCTCGGCATTATAGCAGTGAGTCAGGTCCAGGCCTAGCTGAGTAAGGACATCTAGCTTTGCTTCCATGGCTGCTATGTGGACAGAAGCCCATTCTGTGGGAAACTGTCACATTTAGAGGTCAAAGATCCATAACATGCTGTTCAAAATAACCAGAGTGACGTGTGCGACCAATATAATTTAACATTATAAACACATTATTAGGAAGACAAGACAAACGAAATACTATGGCAAATGAAAAATACATATTAAAAAAAATTAGCACCATAATATTGCATAATATGAACTGCTCAAAGTAGACACTGATTTATTAGTGTTGTTGATTTAAGCCTGCCACACTGATCATTGATTTAAGCCCATTACATCTCCAGGGGTACAATACTTTACAATAAGGGTCTAGGATAAAATACCTCCGTGCTTAATATAGTGGTTTATAGTACAGAGTTGAATTCTTGATTTCTGAAATTTCCAGATTTCTAAACATGGATTTACTGGGTGTCTTTTCTTTGAACCAAGGTGTTTGCTTCACCAAAAGCACAATTTAGCTGCTCAACAATGTTAGCATTGATGAAGCATTACTTTAAATAAATGGGGTTGAAAACACAAGAAACAAGTCCTTGGCTAATTCTTCTTCTTTAGCCAATTCTGAAAGGATACAGTACTTATAAGTCTCTTCTTAAAGTGGTCTCTTTCTGGTACAGGCTTAGAATGTCTGGTCAAAACTTTATTCCACAGTCTGGTGATGGAGACACAATTGGCAAATTAGCTTATTAGATATTCAAATGAAGCTCAGTGACGATATACGACATACTGTATAATGAGATGCCTTTTACACACACACACACACACACACAAACAAACACACTAACTTGTTATTTTTGGCCCGCTGTGCCTGCCATAATGGTAAGGAAGGAGAGGGCACCCTACAACACAGAAAGCATGTAATGTTCAGAAAATTCAAATAAGGCGCTACGGCTAATGCTAAACATCAGAGGTTAATCTCACCATTGCTCTTTAGGAGCTGATGCTTCACTTTGCGTTTTTAACTCCTGATCTGAACGAGATGTCCTCTCTTCTGAAGAAGATAAACCGACGCTCATCACTCCTCTGTCTGATTCTAGGGAACAACTAGTTATCTGACAGGGCTTTATTTGGACACCGACTCCTGTAGTTTTTTGTGTCGAAAAAGGTTTCATAGCCAACTGCTTCCCTTTGACAGAGGGCCGAGATGATGGCCCTGTCTTGCCCAGAACCTGGCGTGTAGCAACATCTCCATGGCCAGCAGTGCTTTTTAATTGTCCTGCATGCTGACGGTTTCCTTTCACCTCAGAGGAAGACAATGATGATTTTTGTTGGTTTCTTTTATCACAGTCTTTAACAGCAGGAGCTTTACTAGCGCTGCCAATTGAATGTGATTTTTCTTGATAATTCAAATCAACTGCAGAGCTGCTGCGGATTTTCAAAGCCTTTTTCAGAACATGTTCTAGGAGCTCAACCTCTTGTCTCTCTTTCAAAGGAATGTCTAAAAAAAAAAAAGGAATATAACAGATGATTATCAGACACAGTCAGTGGTTAGTCAGAGGAATAGGGTGATGGAAGAGTTTGGACAAAAGCGCTAACATGGATAACCCTGATCACACGATCATAAAGGTCTACTCAGTGTTTGTTTACCTCACACAGTATAACAGCTGCATGTCAGTGCTCTATACTGATACCTAGCGTCTTGACTGTACTATAGTGTTTATTACACCCCTGCTGTTATGGAGACGCAATCACTGTGCTTGGTTGCTACTATATCAATAACTGATATGGCTGTTATAGCCAGAAAAGATAGTATTTAGTTATTGTGGTAGCTGTATTTGCTTCTTTATCTACTTCAGATGGTGAGTCTTGCATCTCAGCAGTGCTGAATGACCAATCACAATAGTTACCCAGCTAAAACCCTATAAAACCCTTAAAAGCACTATTAAGGACTCACCACAGGCCTTAGGGCATCATTTGGGACACAGCCTAAAGAACCCTGTCTTGACGCATATTTTAGCAGACCAAACAGAATAAAATTACTGTAGCAGAGCATTAAACGTATGAAAAACACTGGCATTAGTTGTCACTCCAAATTTCTAAACATGCACCAGCATGGCTTCTGTAGCAGGTCCTCTGCTTGAGCTTATCCAATTACATGCATTTATGTAAATTATTTAGCTGAAGGCAGCTCATCAGGACCAGAGACTACACACAGGGCTAAAGACCTTCGGTCAGAAAGGGGAGAGTTTTCACAGACTTTAAAAAGATTTTGATAACACGGCTTGTACAAGAAAGAAAAGTCAAAAGTCATGTATGTTTTTATTCTGCTGTTGTTGCTTATCCAGACTGCTAAAGATGAACATATATTGCATAATAAAAGAGAATACATTATAAGATAATACTTCATACTGTCTCTGAAATGCACACTTTAAATTTACCTAACAAACCTTTACTTTTAATGTTAACTGCCCAAACACTTTAGTTCGCTCGGGCACAAAGACGAGGACAGAGCAGGTAAAAGTCACTTTAGATTCTGTGGTTGGTTTTCTGAGGTAAAGCTGATGTAAGCAGATGGCTAATTCTGATTGGTACTTTGGTAGCCCTGACATCACCGCTACCAGGTATAGTCCCGCCCAACTCGAATCAGTAGTACCGTACTATCCTATACTAAACAAAGCAATGTGACTCTATCTCATGCAAACAAATGTTATGCATGAAATTCATCGAGTAAATTAAGGAATGGTCATACACATCCCTGAGTGGAACTTTACCTGAAGTATCTTGTGTTAATTCATTATTATTGAACTTTTCCATTCACGCTGATTCTCTTACCATTATCTTTCACTCTGGTCAGTGCTTCTGCTTCACTGCTGTCTTTCACACGAGTTTTCCTGCCAAATATAACACATATTATATATTATATATAACACATATATTATTAACCATTGTATTATGTTGAAAAAAAAAAGACATCCATAACATTATGGGTCAAATTGACCTGCACAGTTTAAATACACACAAAAACAAGAGTCAGGTCAAAATAGTAAAACTGTATTATGCATTGTCAGAAATCTAAAAAAGAACAACATATGGGACATCCAATGCACCAAATTTAACAAATATTTAATAAACATATTTCTTCACACACTGTGGCATTTTGATCATGTTAATTAACATGATGCAAAGATTTCAAAATTCTTTAAGTTGGCCTTTTTTTGATTTTGTAAATTTATTCTCAGTTATGGTTATTCTTTCACTCTTTCTGTCAGAATAATTCTCTTGCTTTTTCATTTCTCCCCACATGGTGAGCACAATGTAAGTGTGTGCTTTCTGCAGATGGAAATACCACATGTGGTGCTGGTTTTACAGTCTTGTTGAGGGTGGCAGACCTGGCACCTTTTCCACTTCTTGCCACCTCCTGTACCTGCTGCATTCATTGCATGCTGATTGGCTGCAGGTTTGGACACGCCAGCTTGAAATTTCTGGACAGTGGTTGCAGCTGCCAGGGACTGAGGTGGCTGGGTTCACCTCTGGGTGAGAGGTGAGAGAATCTAACATCTGTGCAATTTGCCCTCATTCCATTGTTGGTTGATTTCAGTCCACAGGATGTAGGCATTGTAAGCAGATACATCTACAAATGTTGTAGAAAATCACCAGAGGCCAATGGGCAGTCATGCACTGACAGCTACAGTCAGGTCAATAAGTATTTGGACAGTGACACAATTTACATAATATTGCCTCTCTACACCACCACAATGGATTTGAAATGAAGAATCATGATGTGATTGAAGTGTAGACTTTCAGCTTTAATTCAAGGGGTTTAACAGAAATACTGCATTAACCGTTTAGGAATTACAGCCATTTTTAGAGTCCCTCCATTTTCACAGGATCAGAAGTGATTAAAAAAAAAAAAAGATTATTTTTAACACTTGAATGCAAATCCTTTGCAGTCAATGACTGCCTGGAGTCTGGAATCCATGGACATCACCAAATGCTGAGTTTCCTCCCTTGAGATGCTTTGCCAGGCCTTTACTGCAGCCGCCTTCAGTTGCTGCTTATATACTCGAGTGACAGCAAATCTTGTAGTTCCTGGAACCATTCTGATTACACTGGAAGCTGATAGTCTGCCTTGGCTTTGTTGTGGTGAAGGTGATCATTCTATACTACCATCTTCAGATTTCAGTGGTCCCACTCCTCTTGATGGTGGCTGTGTTCCATTGTTTTTAATGAAGGGGAATCTATGGCAGACTCGTCCTCTGAATCTTCTTCACCTGAACATCTGGATCTTCAACTATGTTGTCCTCTACATCTGAAGCATCCTCTGTCTCTGAAACCTCTATTTCAGTATCACAGTGCGCAATCTGTGAGAAGACTGCTTGGACTGTCAGTCTTTCGGAGCTCATATTTAGCATCTATGTCTGATAAAGTCTGTTGCAGCACTGACAAGAAATGTAGTGAAGCCCCTTTTTACCCTCTCAGGGCAATCAGATCCAGTCATAACAACTATATACACCAGAGCCGTTTTTATTGTAGGTCTGTGACAACATGTCTGAACATGAAAGTGTCAGGGGCAAAATGAGCCACAACACCATCTCTGTATACAGATAATGTACAGACCTTCCACAGCACATCAGTGTGATCAGACTGTGCATGGAAGGTCATGACCCTAAACGAGGAGAAGTCAAACAATTTCAGGAAGAAAAGGAAAAACCAGGATTTCAGACTACTCAAAAGTGAAAAAGGGTCAGACTGACCCGTACCATAACAGCAGGGTTAGAGCTCCATTAGCTAACAACTGTCTTGTTAAGGACACACACTCAGCCATCCACACGACTTACATGGAGAGTAAAATGGCTTCATATTGTCGGGTGGTTTCTGTGAGTTTTAGCTCCTCTGCTCTGCACACTTTTATCGCTTCATCCAGTGCAGACATGCTGAAAGAGAAAACATCCTGTAAACTACCAGTGAACGCTTTAAATCACTCAGGACAGAAGTGAGGGAAAGACATGGCAGGCTAACTTCCACAGCTTCTGCCTGACTCTCTCACCTCTCAGCGTCAGTTTCAAGTCACCCGCCAGGAAGCCAAACTTCCCTCATATCCGGTGAACACACTGTAAAGTTGCACATTTACAAAGCAGTGCCATAAATCAGCATATCACTGTGTTTTACCTAACTCACATTACAGCTATGCTACAGCTATCAGAAGCTGTCCAAGACGTGTTTCCGTGCTGTGTACTCCGACTTCCGCATACTGCCGTCCTACAGAGTATGCTAAAATATGAGCTAGTGCGCTAGTCTCCTGCCTACACCGCACACTAGCGCACTAAAGAGTAGCCTGGACAAAACAGGACGCAACCTGCCGACTCTCCAAACAGAGGCAGGCGAGTCTAACATCTCGCGAGAGCAGGTAGCGTTACTATGGAAACACTGAGACGCCTCGAGACTCGGCTGTTGTAGAAGTAAGGAAAAAGATCAACTTTCGGGGGCTTGTTTTTAGCTGATCTTTCACCATGGATCAGGGAGCGACTGGTGTAGCAGTGCAGATGACTGTATTACGAGGAGAAAATTTGGTAAAATAAATCTTCTGTTCATTCCAGCTAATGATTTTACCTTGGCTAAGCCACTCAAAGGTCCCATGCCCCTTTTCCATAAAGAAGCTATTCATTTTTCAGTAAGTATAACTGTATGAGCAGCTTGTATACCTGTGATTTCAGAGAGGTAACAGAAAGCCCTTTGTCAGCGTTGTGCGAGCTGAATTTAACGGCGTGCTGCTGGGAGACTCACAGAAGCTGCATGTGTCTGTGGAAGAGGCTGTGAACTACAACTTCACCTGTGGCTTTGAATGCTCAGAAGTGACCCACACCCTGGATGATCTGGCCCATAAACCTGTCATATGTGAGTGGATGAATCTGTGTGGGACTGGAGAAAAGACTTTCTGACTCTTATGATTTTGATCTTTTACATTGCCCTGTTTCCCATTTGTTAGTCAGTCAGTAACATCCAGTCAATTATTCATTAGCCATTTAGGCCAGTGGTTCTTAAAGAGGCTCCCTGAGGCATAGCCAGGGGTCTGTTACATGAAATCACAATCCACCCTTATCAAAGTTATTATATTTATAAGTTCATTATTCATTCATCTTCAGTAACTATTTTATCCTGTTCATCCTGGATGGAATGCCAGTCCATCGCAGGACACCCTGCACACACATTTACACATTCATTCACACCTAGGGACAATTTAGTGTAGCCAGTACCCCTACTGGCATGTTTTTGGGAGGTGGGAGGAAACCAGAGGAAGCCCATGTGGGGAGAACATGCGAAACTCCACACAGAGAGTAACCCTAGCATAGGATCGAACCAGAGACCCTGGAGCTGTTAGGTGCAAAGCTCCATGCCACCCTATTACTGAGTTCTTATAGACATTAACCTGTGGGACTGGTCACTCAAATTTAACAGCTGTAATCCAAATCTCAGTAACTCAAAAACCTCTATAAATGGTCTGTCAGCTTGGACCTATTATGTTCTGGGAAGTTCAGAAATAATTGTTATGAATCTAATAAATAGCCAGATTTTTTGCCAAATACATTTTTCAAATGTGATTACAGTCAAAATTCACAGATATTCTTAGAAGGAGTTCTGTCAGTTTTTCAAAAAGTCTTAGCATTGTCTGATTGATGTCAAACAACATAAAGCAGCTTTTGGATCCTGTCATTTGTAATATTTCACTTTTTGGGCTTGCACACTTTTGCACTCAAAAATAGCTAACAGTATTATGTTTTGTTAGTGTGTGCAGGCCTAATTTAATTCACTCTGCTTGGAGGAATGGTTAATTGAAACCTCTCTGTCTTTTTGACTCATTAGTAACACTGATTGAGATCTTCCCGAAAGAAGAAAAACAAAAAGAGGAGAAGACTTCTGTCTTGGGCCAGGCTGTTGTGGACCTGCTCCCTCTGTTGCATGGTGAGACCTTAGCATTTGTTCCTTTCATTCATACATGTGAAGCAAGAAATCCGCATTTTAACAACACTTCAGCCAAGAATTTGTCAGGAAAATGAAAGCTAGTAGCCAATTAATAAAGATAACAACTCAGATCTTGTCTGGAGTAAAACAATTTAAACAGGTTTTCTTTGTGAAGTTTCTGACCTATTTGAACTTTAGGGCAGTGTAGCTTCTCCTCCACTGTGGTGCTTCACCCTACACATGGATCACCCAATGACACGGTCTCACAGGACACAGGAATTAAGGTAAGGGCACAGCAACACATATTGTTGCATAAAGCCTTCTTTAATAGAATTATTGAAAGAATTGCACAACAATTGAATTACCATTAGACAGTCTGTTTATTAGCAGAAAAATATACAAGGAACATGCAGTACACCCTACTGCTTTTCCTAAAACTGTACAGAGCTATAACTTTATATAAAGATTAATATACAGTATAAGGAATTAACAGCGGTATACTGTGGTAACTCCTGGCAGAAGTGGCAAAGCATTTTTGCAGTGTATATATGAAAATATCAGAATGGTGCTTTACTGGCCAAATGCACTAGAGTATACAAGGAATTACAAGATTACCAAGACAAGGACATAGCAATGGTAATATAATACATATGTGCTTTGAACAGAAGTGGATACTATATACAAGTATGGCAGATTAAGCAAAAAAAGAGGAGAATGTTGTACAGATAAAAATTGCTCAAAAAAGTTATTGCATCTTGAACCTAAACCACAATGCTGTCAGTGACACCGTCATCATGATTGTGATTGTGCAATTAAGTCTTATTGCATTTTTTTTATAGCCTACATCAATGGTTCCTAACATTGTCCTGAGACTCCTTCAGAATGTAGTTTTTTCTGCTTTAACAGAGAGTTAATCTAATTATCTGACTGGTTAGATCAGGTGTGCTAAAGCAGGAATAACAGCAACATATGCAGTGCAAGGCCACTTCACACCCAGGGTTGGGAACTACTGGTGCATTCATACATATGTGGCCTAATTTATCAATTATCTGAGACTGGGAGTTTACCCTCAGTTGATCCAGGCTTATTTAGGATGAATAATCCTTGGTGCATGGTGCTTCAGTGATGCTGCCTCACAGCTACAGATTTCCTGATTGGATCCTGAGCTCAGGTTATGGTCTGTGTGGAGTTTCACATGTTCTTCCTGTGTTCACATGGGTTTTCTTTGGGTTCTCGTTTCCTCCCTAGTGGTGAATGAGTGTGCAAATGTGTGTGTGTGTGTGTGTTGCTTGGTAATGGACTGGAGTCCCATTCATAGTGAATCCCTGACATGTGCCTAGCTCCCTGAATTCGGGTTTCACATTGACCCTGATGGATGACTCTGATGACCAGGAAGATGAATGAGTAAAAAAAAAAGTTCAAATTATTTATTGAGTTCTCATTTCAAAATCTTCATTAATGTCTTAAACTCCCAGATTTTAGGGAAGATTCCCAGGTAAACTTCCAGTAGGTAATTAGAATTCCATGGTGGAATGGCGCCCAATGAATACAGTGTTTTAATGGGAGTTCATAGTACAATATGATCTAATATGATCTAATATGATCTAATATTTATGAAGAATTCTAGTATCTTTTTTGTCCTATGTCCTATGACATTCTGTAGCTTTTCTGGGAATTTTATTGGGCTCACATGTGTTTAGTGTGATTCCCAAAGACCTTAGAGTTTTAGATGTCTTCGTAAGCTATCTTAGCATGCTAAGTGGGAGAGCCATGAATTTTCATGGGGTCCCATATATAGCTTAGGATATGAACTACTATTGATAACCTATGGATTACAAAAAAAAAAATTTGAATTTTGCATAAGTGAGTGTCCATCACTTTTGTAACTATGTACATTTCTGTTTACTGGTCAATCTATCTACCTATCATTTTCTGTGATCATTAGCAGTGTGTAGTGGCTGAAAGAATAAGGCCGAGATTACAGGTGGTGGAAATGAGGTTCCTCCTCAGTGTTGTAGAGCCTCCACTTGTGTGAAGCCAGTTGAGATTGTTTGATCACCCAGTCAGCTCTTGCTAGAGATTTATCAGGCATGTCCCACTGGATGGAGACCCCAGGGCAGAGCCAGGAGCTGTTGGATAGATTATATCTCACAGTTGGCTTGGGAATGTTTGGTGGATCCAAACATTCCCAAAAAAAGAGCTGGAAAGAGCTGGAATCTGGCCAGGAATAGAGAAGTCTGGGCTGACCTTCTCAATCTGTTGCCACCATGACACTCACCAGGAAGAGTGGAAGGAAAATGAATGAAAAATGAATGAATTTCCTATTAGTTTGTGTAGTTGAATAATTCGCTGTAGTCAATCAATAAAATGCTTCATGAATAACTGAGTAGTAGTATGAGAGTCTGAGGGTGGATAAGTTCTCCTCTGTATTTGCCTTTTTACTGGACTATGGAATGCTCTTTCCACAGCCAACACTGGAAGTGACAGTCAGTGCACTAGAGCCGTTGCTCTCAGACACCAGGCTCTCTGAGTCTAATCTGTTCACAGTCACAGTGGAGACAGCCTACTCTGTGCCTGAGGTCTGGAACGCTGCCGCTGGGCCTCAACAGAGTTATGTAGCTGCTCTGCAAGTCCCCCTAACATCACATAAGGTATGAGAAGATACCACTGTTTTAAAGGTATTATGACTGGATTTGAATGAATAAATAAATAGCATCTCTCTTGGCATTTCAGTGCTCTAGGTTCCCAACCCTGGTACTGGTGTATCCCCTGTCCTGCACAGTTTAGTGTTTTCCCTGCTCTAACACACCCACTTTAACTAGGAAAGGGCTGTTATTAAGCTAATTAGTTGAATCAGTTGTGTTGAGAGCAGTAAAAACAATAAAATGTGTAGGACAGAGGGTACTCCAGGACCAGGATTGGGAACTTGTGCTCTAGATAGAACTACTTGATACACATTGACATTTCTAGATTAAGATTTTCTCCTTTTATAATAGAAATCATTGGTTTTCTCATTTTCTCAACAAAAATAATTGATATAACTGTGGCTACAACAAAAACTTTTTAGTCATTTTGTAAAAATGTAATTTTGAGCAGTTATTTTTCTCGACTCAGTTAACAGCTTTATGCTTGGATTACATTCTCCGTCACTTTTATTCAAAGCATCAGCCAAATAATTAAATGTGCAAAAGTCACAAATGTTCTTTTTCAGAAAGAGCAGGTATTGTTGTTCTCCAATGGCATATTAAAAATGGGCGGTGAAAGGGAGCCAGTGCCTAGAGGCAAAAAATGGCCCCTTGGTTCATTCCTCGCCCCAGACGCCCAGTTCATCCCAGGCATCTCCATTGTCAATGAGCCTGTTAATCTGGAGCATAGTGACCTTAATACTATTGAGGTATGTATGGATGTTTCAAAGGCAATAGGATCTAATGAGACATTATAATGTACAAAATGGATGTACATGGAGTGATAGTTCATTAACATGTTTGTGTAACAGGATGAGGTATTCCGAGCCGAAGCTGAGTGTAACAGAAAAAGAGTGAGCTGGGACACAGCACGCCGCTGTTTTATAGATGCAGGAGGAGCTACATGGTCAGAAAACCACTTCTGCACTTCATAATCACTTATTTTATTATAGTCTACTGTTTTCCATCCCAACTACTGGAGAGCTCCTGAACTCCCGTTATGTAAATCTTGGTTTACAGTACAAGTGCTTCTATAGTTCTTGATTTGCTGGATCAGGTTTTAGACTAGGGCTGTGTTCCACTCTGCTCAGAATTGAAAACAATTCCTGGCAACACTTTTTTGCCATCTTGCAATTCGCTAATGTTAAAAAGAAGGCTTGTCATAAGGAAGAAAAAGACAAAACTGTAGAGTACTGTTAACCACAAATTACATTACAAACGGAAACCAAAACCATTGTTACAGGTGTTCATAAAAAGATATCTATATCAATCTTTTATGAAGTTAAAATGATGCAGATTTTGAGTGTGATGCCATTTTGATTAGATTTCCTAATCTGAGGTCCTGGCTTCTGAGTACACTGGAACGAGGCATAGCTCTCCAGGAACTTGGCTGGGTGTACTTGCTGTACTTAGTCCCTGATGTTAAACAATACTTTCCTTTTTCTTTGTATTATGACAACTTTGAGATTGTCCTTCTAATGACAGTACTCTCTGTTATGTCTCAGTCTGTCCCGCAGAATTGTCGAATGCAGGCTGTGGCCAGTGGAAGTTATGAGATGTACACAGTTTGGATCTTGCAAAGCAGGAGGAGGAAAAGTAGGCAAAGAAAAACCTGTAAGTAATGCTGTAAGAAACTGTATATCTATCTAGTATGATATTGTCCATTTTCCTTTTATATACCAATATGAATTATACTTTTCTTTTATTTTTGTATAGCAAATGGAGGATGAGATTCAGATTTCTTTCCATGGAGTGGCCTATGTCGACTTTGCACCTTTGCTGTACCCTGGGGTCAAGCGTATCCGTGGGATGTACAGAATCCACCCATTCTCTGACTCTGACCTCCTAATGAAGGTAGAAGTGGGTGGAAGCACAGGAGAAAATCAAAATCTTTCATCATCCCATGCAAAGCTATTCCTTTTGTACTTAATTAACTCAGTAGAATATTAGATGAGATCAGCACACAAATATAATCTAAATTATAATGTTAAAAACCATTTTCTCTAGTAGCACTCCTTGATTATTTTTGATTAGCCTGGTTCCTGTTATTTCACAAATAACAGGAACTGCTCTACCACCTTCCCACTGTACTTAATTTGGGGCTCAACTGTTTGTATGTTGAAGACCAAGAGACAGGAGAGTGTAGTGAGCGAGAGCATGAAGGCGCTGTTAGCAGAGGCTCGTCTGCGTCCAACTTCTTCTTTAGCCTCCTGCAAGGCAGCACCCAGCAAAGTGTTGGGAGACAGTAAAGAAGAAATGAAAAAGGTACTCTTTATATAACATTCATAGTAATGCAGAAATAAGATTGTATAGAGCAGGGGTTCCCAAACTTTATGGTTAAAAGACTCCAAATGGATATTATGAATTTTCTGTGACCCCAAGCCTTGAGCACCCTACATTTTTTTATTCCAGATTTATAGCCTAATTTAGGACTACTGTAACATTTGTACATTTTATCGTATGTCAGTAATGTGTAATTATGATTTAAAAACCAAAGTAATGTTCTTTGCACTGACTTACCTGTCTAGTGTGAAGAGACAGAAAAGAGCAGTGGCTGACAATAGCAGTCCTGGGATGTTATGCTCTGTATATTTGAATGTTTCTCCACTCTAACACAGCTGAATCAGCTCATAAAGGGTTTGATAATTATCTGATAATTTGAGTCAAGAATGTGCAGAGCATGAATGTCGCAGGACTGCAGTGAATAAAAAATACAACCCAGCTGACTATTCAATTACGGTGGCTACTTAGAATAAATGAGGTGTGCAGTGGGTGCCCTGAAAGTGACCTTTTAAAAATTTAGTCTAATACCCAAGCGGGCAATTTAAATCCAACTTAAGTGAAGTTTTAACTCCATATATTTCAGTGAAAGTGAAGGTTTTTGCACAATTCAGTTTCAATGTAATGTTATTTCTATAGGGTTTTTACTTCTTACAAAAATCTTTATCTTTTGAGCAAAAGGAAGAAACTGTGACAGGGTTCAGTTGCTCTGAAGAGTGCCTCTGAAAAGCACATTATCAATGATATTGTGACATTTGATAAATAAATAAACAATTAAAATATGTGCTTCATTAAGCTGTGTGGAGATGCAGATGCCCACTTAGGGTCTCCTATGCAACACACAGCTTGTTGTCTCATATCCTCTGTGATTGGATCCGGATCTGTAACAAAAACAGGCTTCCAAAAGCAATTAGTTGTAAAAGCAGCAGATTGCTGGCCTCACTGCAGATGGTTGAATCTTCATGTAACCATCAGAGCATCTGATACTACAGTTGCCTGTCACTGTTGCCTGCTATCCACACTCCTTGATGATGTTATACATCTACATACCTACATGCACAAGCCTTACAAGCAGGGGTTAAAGAAATTCTCAAGAGAGCAAAGATAGATAGATAGATAGAGTCAGGTCCATAAATATTTGGACAGTGACACAATTTTTGTGATTTTGCCTCTGTACACCACCACAATGGATTTGATATGAAACAATCAAGATGTGATTGAAGTGTAGTCTTGCAGTTTTAATTCAAGGGGTTTAACAAAAATATTGCATTAACTGTTTAGGAATTACAGCCATTTTTTTACATAGTCCCTCCATTTTCCCAGGCTCAGAAGTAATTGGACAATTGTCTGATAAGCAGTTTCATGGCCAGGTGTTGCCTGTTTCCTCGTTATTTCATGAAAATTAAGGAGATGAAAGATCTGGAGTTAATTTCTGGTCAAATTCACCTTTGGTAGCTGTTTATGGGAACAAGCAGTCCAAAGAGGTGTTGATCCAAGTGCAGGAGGCCAACATTAGGCTGAAAAACAAAATAGACCTATCAGGGAAATAGCAGAAACTTTAGGAGTGGCCAAATCAACAATTTGGTACATTTTTAAAAAAGAAAGAATGCACTGGTGAGCTAAGCAACACCAAAAAGCCTGGCAGACCATGGAAGACAACTAAAGCGGGTGATCGCAGAATTCTTCCTTTGGTGAAGAAAAACCCCTTCACAACATCTAGCCAAGTCAAGAACACTCTCGAGGAGGTAGGCATATCACTGTGAAAGTCTACAATCAATCACCTTCATAAATGTAAATACAGAGAGTTTACCTCAAGATGCAACCCACTGGTAACATTTTTTACATAGTCCCTCCATTTTCACAGGCTCAAAAGTAATTGGGGCATAAATGCGGGACATTGGGTACGCGTGAAATTTAGACACCGCATGTCTTTTCTAAACTCCACACAGAACCGGACTGAACTGTCTGCTATGGGAACTAAGACCACCAGACTGGACCAGTCACTGTGGGACTCCTCGATTACCCCCATGTTGACTCCTCGATTACCCCCATATGGCCGTGAGCTCCTCCCGTACCACCTGTTTTTTGTGCTTGGGCAAACGATAGGGGCAGCTGCGTACCACCACCCCTGGGGCTGTCTCAATGTGGTGTTCTATGAGATTAGTGTGACTGGGTAGAGGCAAGAACACATCGGAAAATTCCGCCTGCAACTTGGCAACCTCAGTGATTTGGAACAGTGAGAGGTCGTCTCCACAAGGGACTGGGAAGGATTGAGCCGCCGTTTTTAAATTTACCTCTCGCCTAGCTCCTGCCTCTCTGTAACAACTGTCGCCAAAGCCACGGGGACCACCTCTCTCCATGGTTTAAAGAGATTCAGGTGGTAAATCTGCAGCCTCCCACCTCTATCCATTTGCCTTACCTCATAGTCGACGTCCCCCGACTCACCGTGTGACCTCGAAGGGCCCTTGTCACTTGGCAAGCAATTTGGAGCTCGATTGCACGATTATTGGGTAATAATACGAGCACTTTATCTCTCTGTGAAAATTCCCATAGCCGAGTAGCCCTGTCACATAGTCGGGACTGTCGTTCTTGGGCCTGATGCAAACTCTCTGTGTTAGGTGACTCAAGGTGTGGAGTTTTGCCTCATGTCCAGAACACATTAAATTTCTATTTTGCTGTTAGAAGGTCCCTCATCCCAATTTTCCCTAATGATGTCTAGGATGCTGCGAGGCTTGAGCCTGCATAATAATTCAAATGGGGAAACCCCGTGGAGGCTTGCGGGATCTCTCGAACCTGCGGATGAGAGGGGCTTGAGTCACTTCTCCCAATTCCGAGCATCATCGTGAACAAACGTACAAATCATATTTTTAAGTGTTTGATTAAACCGTTTCACTAGTCCATCCGTTTGCAGATGGTAAACACTGGTGCAAATCGGTTTAATCCCCAAAAATTCATACAGTTCACGAAGAGTGCGTAACATAAAGGATGTGCCCTGGTCAGTCAGGATCTCTTTCGGGATGCCAACTTGGGAGATGACACGGAAGAGTGCTCACACTGCGTGCTGAGATGTTGAGGAGAGGCACTGCTTCCGGGTATCGTGTTGCGTAGTCCACTAGAACTAACACAAAGCGATGCCCTCATGCAGTCCGATCTAATGGCCCAATGAGGTTCATACCAATTCTTTACAAGTGCTTCTTGGGAACATCTTGGGATCTCGATTAATGGAAGGAGGTGCAACGGCACTTTTGGGATGGCATTCGCGACATGCCACACACCACCTGTGAACGGTCCATGAGTCGGTTCAGTGTTTTCCTGACACGGAGCTGACGTCGGCTGCCCAGGCAATGCCTGCCCAGCCAATGCTGCGTACATCCCACACCGTGCTACACTGCTGCAGGACACATCCACACACATTCCCCTCAGATGCCGGCCAGTTTGTCCCCAAAATCAGTGGATGGGTGAGGCAGGGACTAACTGCCATCTCTATTATATGCTTTTGTTCCCTGAATTGGATCGTGACTGGCACCAGGGGATACTCGTGAACATGCCCGTGCACACACCTCACCTTCACCAATCGTGCATTTCTCAATGCCTCACCTTCAACCAGGCATTGGTAGATTGAGTTCTCGTTACAGCCTGAATCCACCAAGGCATGGTATGTACCCCCTTGAACACTCACCGGTATAAGGTATGTCCCAGCTCGATCGGGGGCGGCCTGCAGCATGTCAGGGATCCAAATCAACACCCCATCACGTGGCACTGGTCTTGGAAATCCCCGGGTTCCCTGCAACGCCAACACACAGGCCCAGGCCTTACTCCCACACCTGTGGCCTCAGAGTCACCAATCTTAGGGGAAGAAGAGACAGACACAGGGGGAGGGGGAGGGGAGGCACGGGTTTGGGGAGAAAGAGGGGAAGTATGAGAGCAAGAGAGAGAGGGAGGGAGGGAGAAGGGAGGGACTTGCCTGCCCCAGATAAGCTGCCAAGTGGTCCTCTGCTAGCTGGACCGCCTCTTGTCTCTCCCCTCTTTATCCTTGCCGCCACTCACTGAAATACACAATACTCGTTAGCCAAATTCCGCACAGGTGTGTAATCCTTACCACTCACTTCCTCTGGCTTCACAAACCGGCGCTCAGCCACACCCCCGCCTCCACACACGTGTTAACTGCTGTGTATACTGGCCAAAGATTTGTGGAAACCTGACCATCAAACCCATATGTGTTTGTGGAACATCCCATTTCAGATTTACTTCCCCTTTGCTGTTATAATAAACTCCACTCTTCTGGGAAGGCCTTCCACTAGATTTTGGAGCGTGGCTCTGGGGGTTTGTGCCCATTCAGCCACAAGAGCATTAGTGAGGTCATGCACTGATGTTGGGCAAGGAGGCCTGGGGTGCAGTCAGTGTTCCATTTCATCCCAAAGGTGTTCAGTGGGGTTGAGGTCAGGGCTCTGTGCAGGACACTCAATTTCTTCCAATCCAACGTTGACACACCATGTCTTTATGGACCTTGCTTTGTGCACAGGGGCATTGTCATGCTGGAACATGTTTGGACAGCATACAATGACATCCTATACAACTGTGTGCTTTCAGCAATGTGGCAGACATTTTGGGAAGACCCGTATATGGGTGTGATGGTCAGGTGTCAACAAAACCTTGGCTATATATTGTATACATTCAATACTTAAAGCCAAATGTGTTAATTGTGATAGTATTTACTCTATAATGTATCTTTGCTAGAATGAGCCTATTATGAAAAGGAGTCCTGAAATGAGCACAAGATTGTGTTTATGATTACAGCAGCAGTTTTTAGGTACATATCTACCATATCCATAGTAGTGTAGCACTCCTGCTAATGTTTGCTTTGTCAGTGGCAGAATAAAAAATTTTCAATTAAAATGCAGTCAAATACGAAATCTTTAAGGTAAGTACAATTTTAAATAAATTGTTTAGAAGACATTTGACATCCCTAGACAACGATATCTACCTAGCTAGCAGGGAATGTTTATTTACAGACATGAGGTGAATGATATAATACACTTGTTAATAAATATGTTTTTTTCCATTCCATTGTTTGGTTTTGTTCTCATTACCATAATGGATAATCTACAGTGGATATAAAAAGTCTACATACCCCTGCTAAAATGGAAGGGTTTTTGTGATTTAAAAAATGAAACCAAGATAAATCAGGTCACATCGTTTTCTACCTATAATGTGATATATTAACCAACAGAATTCAAGTGAAAAACAAATAGAAATATTTTAGAAGAAAGAAAAATAAAAAACTTACAATAACCTAGTTGCTTAAGTATGCACACCCCTTAACTTTGTTAAAGAGCCTTTTGCTTGTAATTCAGCACTCACTCTTTTTGTGTAAGAGTCTACCAACTTAGCACATCTCAGTCTTTATTTCACCCTTCCTTGCAAAAATGTTCCAGATCTATCAAATTGTGAAGGGATCTCCTGTGCACAGCCCCCTTCAAGTTATTCCACAGGTTTTCACTAAGATTTACATATGGACTCTGACTGGGTCATTCCGAAATGTTGACCTTCTTCTTCTGAAGCCGTTCCTTAGTTGGTTTGGATTTGTCCTTTGGGTCGTTATCTTGCTGGAAGTTGACATTTTCAGCTGTGAAACAGAGGCCTGTATGTTTTGTACAAAAATAGATTGGCATTTGGAGCTATCCATGATTCCCTCTATCTAGAGCCCCAGTTCCAGCTGAAGAAAAGCAGCCCCATAGCATGATGCTGCCACCACCATGCTTCACCATGGGTATGGTGATCTTTGGGTAATAAGCTGCCTTGATTTTGAGCCAAACATATCTTTTAGAATTATGCTCAAAAAGTTCTACCTTGGTTTCATCATATTATAACACATTTTGCCACGCAGTTTTGGGTTTTAGGCGAGTTTGGATGTTTATTCTTTGTAAGAAAGGGCCTTTGTCTAGCCACCCTACCTCATAGCCCAGACATGAAGAATACGAGAGATTGTTGTCACATGCAGGGAGTGACCAGTACTTGCCAGATATTCCTGCAGCACCTTTAATGTTGATGTAGGAGCAGCCTCCCTGATAAGTTTTCTTCTTGTCCTTTCATAATTTTGGAGGGGCGTCCTGTTCTTGATAATGTCCCTGCCATGCCCCATTTTCTCCACTTGATGGTGGGTTGATGATGGCCTTCGTGTTCCATGGTACATCTAATGATTTGGAAATTCTTTTGTACCCCTCTCCTGATCGACACCTGTCGACAGTGAGGTTCCCTACATGCTTTCTAAACTCTTTGCGGACCATGGCTATAGCAGTCATATGAAAACAAGATGTTAAGAAAATCCTACAGAATCAGCCGATTTTTATTTGGATTTAATCAGAATCACTTCAGTGATGACAGCTGTATGATAATTACTTTTGTACATGAGTTTGAAAGTGATTGTTTAATTCTGAGCACAGTCACATGCCCCATTATAAAAGGGTGTGCACACTTATGCAACCAGGCTATTAGAAGTTTTTTCATCATATTTTTTCAAGTAAATCTTTTAATATCACAAAATCCTAGTGAGCATGAATTGAGTAACTATATCATTTTTTTTACACTTCCTGAAAGTTATTTGGATGACTACTTATTTGGTTTTAAAAGGAAGGAATAAAATGTAATGGGGTGTGCTGTTGAAAATAATCAACAAATATCTTCCTATAACAGCACCTACTGAAGTGTTTTATTCCTTTTTATACCACAGCAATTTGCCAACAATAACATTTGAATTAATTAAAGAATGACTATTCATACTTTTTATCCATTTCTATTACTTAGTTCCTGTTATCACTTACATTATAACTGCCAAAAACAGTTTTTCTTTCACTTTCTTTTAAAGTTAAACAAAAAATGCAACTTGTTACAGAGCAACCGCAAAATCCACCTTCATGAACACATTCCCGAGGCAGTAAACTTAATGGAACAGCTTTACTTTGACTGTTACAAAGCACTGACACTAAAGACTCCTTCTATAAATTTTAAATGAACAAATTAATAAACAGATGAATGTCTCCTTACAAAAAGTTTTACCATATAAATGATTATACAGTTTTTTAGTTAAATAACAGCATAAGCTTTAGATTGTTTGTTTAGATTGTTGAGTTGTTACTATAGAAACAATAACATATTAGACTGAGCACATTAATATAAACCTGCGATTTCAATTACAGCTTGCCCTAGTGTTAGAGCTACTGTTATATACTGACAAATCAGAATTAAGAATTCCACAGCGCCGTGGTATAAACTGAACTGTATGTAATTACTGTATGTATGTGATTATTACTCACCAGTAAACAAATAACCCATTTATTATTAGATATAGATTAGATTTTACTTTACTTTAAATCCCAGAATTTACTGCAGTAGCTTTTCGGCATGACCTTTAACCCTCAACCGCTGAGTTGTATATACTTAGATTGTATTTTGTATCAGTGTCGCATTAAAATTGTGTTTAAAGTCTGCGCAACTGACTTGGTCATTTTCTTAACGTATTATTTGTGAATCTCATGCACATGCTTTTTTTAAAAGAAAGCTCTGCTTTACCACACACATGCATATATACAATTACACCAGTCTGACTCACTGTTTAGGCTAATAAGGAGGTTAAATGCAGCTTTTTATCATAGGCTTCTCACATGTTAGTATTTATACCATTTAGAACATTTAGTAAGTCTCTCTTGCAAAGACTGCAGGGGAAACCTCACACCCACCGCTCTGTAGCACAGAAGCAGTGCTATAATTGTGCTAATTTACAAGTTACAAGTGTCTACTTATGGATCAGGTTAGATCAGGTTAGATCATGCTACTGTGCAGGGCACTATATACTGAATGTTAGCCACATGCCACTGGCTGTCCCAAAGGCCGTCTCTTCCAGCTCTGTTCTGAACACTCCCTCTAATTATTGACCATCTGTTTCTCACTGTTACTCCCATTGTGTCTCAGAAGTGCTTTGTATATACAGTATAATACATATATACAGCATTTGTGTTGTTGTTGTTGTTGTTTTTAAATCTTGTACGTATTGTTACAAACACATGCAGTTCTAAGCCCTGGTCCTAGCTCCATGTTTTTTCTAGTTGTAATCCCCTAGATATTGTTCTGACCGCTTCCTGCCTGTTTGGATGATGAATTTACCTGGTTTTAGATTGCCTGTGTTCTGTCCTGTGCTATGGACCACTAGCACAGTTTTCGGATCATGCCATATACCTTAAAATTACATTCAACTGCCTTTGACATATTGATTTTGATTCTGATTTTTAAAAGTTTTTTATGGTGTCCACCAAACTGTAAACATCTATTAGGAGCAAATGGTAAATGGAAAGAAATGACACTATAACAAAGTTGTAATTAAGAGCCTGTCTTTATAGGCAAAAGCAGCCCAGGCAGAGAGTGTGATGGATGCTGAAATGCAAGTGAATGCAGAAGCTCAGGTTGGTCTATTTGATGAAAAATAAAAATAAAAAAAAATCCTGAAACTATGAGTCTTTCGGACATTTTTGTGCAGCTAATGGGAAATGTATTGATAGATGTATGCAGATTCGAGATCATACATTATTATTGAAATTTCCTTGGAAAAACCGCTGGTTCCAAAAAGACAGCCAGAGGAGCTAGCAAGACGGTAACAGGAAATCTATTAAATTGCTTTAAAAATATAGGATGTTTAATATGTTACATTGTGTGTTATAAGGGCATTGAGAGATTTTATACACTTACTGAATGTTTTTGTGAACCTGTTTGTGCTGTAGAGTGAGGGAACTGATTCCTCCCAGGCCTCCACGACCACGACATTCAGCAGGAGCAGAGAAGGTGAGAGAGCAGCACACACACATACACACACACACACAAGCACAGTATCATTCCTACTCATTAGGACAGCAATCTACCCTCTTTATACTTCATAACACATTCTCCATTCACTCTCACACTGATGTGCATGCACACACACACACACACACACACACACACACACCCCTCCTCACTGATTTCAAACCATGCTCTGTCCATTTGGCTGTGTCGCCCTCCTGTGGAAAGTCAACTGAATAAATGTCAGTATTATTCTGACTCTCTTTGAAGGAACAGTTTGTCTTTTACAGTTTCTGTTGCTTGCAAAACAGATGGTTATTCAGTTATAATAATGACAAACCTTCTTCTTCAACGAAACCCTCCAGCTGACCCCATCCCTTCTGTTGTTACATATGCCCGGTTGCTTTTTTGGGAAAATGGGGCAGAGCTGAGCCTTTCTGCTGTTACTGAGAGCGTGGCTAATTTCCAGGCCGAAACATGTAAAAAGACATCTCAAACAAAGAAACAAGCCAGCTCCTGGCAACATTTTTCTGTATTTTTGTCTCAAAACATTTAAAATTAACACTTTGTAACCTTTAAGGCACATGATAAATTTTTTTCTGTCACACATACACATACACACTCATACTAAGATTCACTGATCTGAGTCCCAGTATTTGAATCTTATACTAATATCTCTGTAATAGTAAAGTTCAATCTCACATTTATTTTGTTTATACTACACTATTTCACCATGGTTCTGTGGCATGCGTGTCATGTGTGCCTGACAGTTCCAATGAAGGATAGATGACCTCTGTGCTCGTCAGTCCCAATGAAGGAGATATAACCTCTGTGCTCATCACTCCTCATGAATGAGGCTCGACTTGTGTGCCCATCAGTCCTCATGAATGAGGCTCGACTTGTGTGCCCATCAGTCCTAATGAATGAGGCTTGGCCTGTGTGCCCATCAGTCCTCATGAATGAGGCTCGACTTGTGTGCCCATCAGTCCTAATGAATGAGGCTTGGCCTGTGTGCCCATCAGTCCTCATGAATGAGGCTCGACTTGTGTGCCCATCAGTCCTAATGAATGAGGCTTGGCCTGTGTGCCCTTCAGTCCTAATGAATGAGGTGTGGCCTGTGTGCCTGTCACTCCCAGTAAAGGTGGCATGGCCTGTGTGCCAGTCATTCCCAATAGAGCTAGCATGGCTTGTGTGCAGGGCAGACCCAGTGAAGAAGGTATGGCCTGTTTAATCTATTACATCAAAACAGTTTAAAAATATTTGTATGTATTTATATATTTTTGTCTCCTACATTGGATGATTGGTCATGTACAAGGGGAAGGAGAGATATGCTCTACCTCTAACATACCTCTAACCCACACCTGTATGAATCTCTCTAGCACACTTGCTTCCTCTAATACACATGGTTATGCTCTCCCTCTCTCTCTCAGACTCTCTCTCATTCTACAACACTAGTATTTTTCATGCCCTTTTCAGCTCTTTTGTCTTTATTGAGGCCATTTAAATGCATTACCTGAAAACAAATCTAAAAATGATTAAGCTGTGTGGGTTTTGGTGCAGGCTGTGCAGGAGTACCAGGCACAGATAATGAGCGTAGTGGCGCAGGTGTTGCAGCAGTATGAGCAGATGTTTGGAGCTGCGTTTGTTCCTGGTGCCAAGCCTCTGGATCCTGCCACCCAAGAGCAGCGCAAAACCCAGTTGTTCGGAGAGCTGAACTGCTCTGGGAAATACTTCGCCTTTAAGGAACAAATGAAAGTGAGTTAGTGAGTTGGTGTGGAAACATCCTGAAAACATTAAAGTAAGGAATAAAGCACAATGTGGTGTGCTGCTAGAGGAAAATAATTAACAACAGGGTGGCACGATGTGGCCCGACGTGAAGCAGAATTACTAATATAACCTATATTGTGTTCCTATAACAGCATGTCCCAATGTGTTTTATTCCACATACATCAGTTTGCAAATACATTTTTTATTTAATAAAAGAATGGCACAGCGTACTTTGTAACCATTCATAATTATATTTAATGTTGTGCAACATCCATGAAACAAGTTAGATGCTGTTACCACTTATATAATAGCTCCCTCACCAGTATTGCTTTTTTCTCTCTCTTGAAATGAATAAGACAAAATGCAGCTTGTCAACTGTTACTATAGAAATTTTAACGTATTAGAACAAGCACATTAATATAAACCTGGGATTTGAATTACAGGCACCACTACTTTTAGAGCAGCTGTTATAGAAAATTAATCAACACTTTCTGACCATTCAGATTTAAGAATTCAACAACATGGTGGTATAAAATCTGATTATCAGGATCATATAGTTCTACAATGTATAAAATAAATTATCCAAAAATTCTAACAGCCAACAAATTTTCATAAAGTACCTGATTCTGGCAGTGTTTTTCTGTGTAGCAGCAATCTTAACCACCAAATGGCTTTAAAATTAAGCAAATATCACTCAAGTCAATAAGATATTTTGCTTTCACTTGCAAATTCATTCTTAAATAATAAGTAAAGTTTTGTGTTATTTTTTCTTCTAAATAATATGATGATATACTGTTTATATACTGTTATAAACGGTTTAGTAGACTTTTCTGTATATGTAGAATGACCAGTTTATTGATTTTGTCTGTGACAAGTACTCAGTAGTGCGAATTGTGCGTGAGAAGATGCTGAGGACGGAGGCTTTCACCAACCCAGAGCAGCTGCAGGCTTTCCTGAGTCAACTCTACATCTTCCTGGTGGACGAGATGCACGTTGCACTTAATAAGGTGTGGCTATGACTTTCTAAACAAGTTCGTCACTCAGTTGTCCAACTTGTGCTGTATATGTTTTCTGTACATGACTTTCAGTGAATGCAAGCTTGGTGGCAGAATGGTAAGATAACACCAGTTAGCACTAGTTAGTACCTCTTGAGAGAAGATTATTTTAAAATCAGACTGTCAAGCAGCTTTTCTCCCTCATCCTCCTGCAGACCTTATCAGCTGAAGAGCAAGAGTTCCCGGCTCAGCCCTTGCTGGAGTGCAGTCAGCTCAGGCACTTTGCCAAAGAGGCCCAGCTAAATGAGGATTATCAACTAGCTGCCCACTATTACCAAGAGGTTCATCTCACTTGCTCCAAAATCTTAGCAACAGTTTTTTTTGGGGTTTTTTTGTGGTAAACCAAAAAACCATTCTCTCTTCAAAACCCTTTATCTTTATGTAGCAGCTGGCTCAAGATCGGAGCAATCCATCCCACTGGTTTGATTATGGCGTGCTTTACATGTTTACTGCTGAGTACATGAAGGCTGAGGAGTGTTTCCATCTGGCCGTGTCTGTTGACCAAGCGCATGTACCCAGGTGTGAAGAGTACATGGATTACACTGAGCTCTAAATGATATCTAGTGCTGCACTTCATTATGCAACATACAGTATATGGCCAAAAATATGTGGACACCTGACCACCACATCCATATGGGTATCTATTGCCACTAAGTTGGAAGCACACAATTGTATAGGATGTCCTTACATGCTGCATCATTACATTTTCCCTTCACTGTAACTAAGGGGCCCAAACATGTGCCAGCATGACAATGCCCCTGTGTTGAAAGCACGGTCCATAAAGACATTGTGTCAAGGTTGGTGTGGAAGAACTCGAGCGCCTGCACAGAGCCCTGACCTCAACCCCACTGAACACCTTTAGGATGAACTGGAAAACTGACTGCACACCAGGCCTCCTTGTCCGACATCAGTGCCTTACCTCACTAATGCTCTTGTTACTGAATGGTACAAATCCCCACAGCCACATTCCAAACTCTAGTGGAAAGCCTTCCCAGAAGAGTGGAGTTTATTATAACAGCAAAGGGGAATAAATCTTGAATGGGATGTTCAAAAAGCACATATGAGTGTTATGGTCAGCTGTCCACAAACATTTGGCCATATAGTGTATGCATATGTAAAAATTGATTATTAAAATGCTCATTTGTGTTCCCCAGCTTACTTATGTGTGGGATTCTGTCAGAAATGAACGGTCATTATGAGGAAGCAGAGACCTTTTTCGAGAGGGCCACATGTATCAAATCAAGCTCCGTGGTCCCCTGGACCTTATTTGGTAAGACCAGTATGAAATGAGAAATGCTGGTGTAAAATTTTTTATTTATTTATTTATTTATAAATTTTCTCCTCAATTTGGTCACCTGCAAATTCCCGCCCACCAGCCAGCTCTTTCCTATCACATGACAGCTACCAGCCAGGGAGGGTGAAAGCTAACATGTACTTCCACATGGAAGCTAACCGCATCTTTTCAAACTGCTCATGAGGTGCACAGAGTAGCGTAACACACTTGGAGGAAAGTGCTATCTGCCCTCTGCGACATACATGAGCTCACTGACACCCACAATTGACTAGTGTCGCTGCGGGAAGAGAGAGTATGCTATCCCTCCCACCCAGATTTTGCTCTTCCTGACCACGGATGGCTGTGACATTGCTGGGATTTGAACTCACAATCTCCCAACACTAGGGCAAACACTATGAGAAATGCTTTTCAAAGATATATATATATTATATATATTGAGTTGACAGGTTAAGAGCTATAAAGTTTGTCTGCTGCTTTTAGCATAAAGAGAAGAGTAAAAGATAATGTCTATGTTATGAGGATGTTTGTAATATTTGTCAAAAATTTGTCTGACACAAAGACAGTAGCAGCCTAAATCTGTACTTACTGTGCCAGTAAAAGAATATGACAGGGTGACTTGGGCAGGATTACTATAAACATATAGGTTTGTAGTACCTATATAATAACTATATAATATTATCTAGCATTGTCCATGAATGCTGTGCTTAAATGACTGTCCTGCTTCCAAGCAAATAGACATATTTCTAATAACTGTTTCTTGGTTTGGTATATAAAGATCTATATCATGCCTGGATTCATGTGGCTATAAACACAACTCAGAGAAGGCCTGTCTTAGAAGAATTATCTCCAGAATAGATGTGTTGTATGTGCACAGGCTTGTTTTACTTGGCCCAGGAGAACTTCATCCAAGCAGAAATGGCGTTCATGGAAGCAACTAAGCAGCTGAGAGCAGCCCTGGTGTGTAGCATCCCAGAACAGACAACGGAGACTGTGTGTGACAATCACACTCATTCAGAGGATAATGAGCCGGTGGACAAACCAGGTGAATTCCTTGTTATTTCTTGTTTCAGTAAATGGTACCACTCTTTATCTTCATACAATACTGATCTACTAATTTTGGCATCATCAACATTGTTCTAGATTTCTAGATTTCAGTTCTGCATTTAATGTAGTTATCTACTATTTCTACAACAATTACTTCTGACCACACAATCTGACTGTGGTTGAAATTCATTCTAGTTGTGCTGTTGACAGCATGTTTTTTTCACCAAATCTGTATCAAATTCCAAAACAACAGAAAAAGTTGTGACCGCTCTGTTGAATCAACAAAATTAGAAAAGACTTACATCATGTATCCTACTTTAGTCAGATAATGAAGGAGAATATTTTTATTTAGTCAATTATTTATTAAATTCCCACTCATCAGCCAGCTCTCCCCTATCATATGACAGCTACCAACCAGGAAGGGTGAAGGCTATCATGTGCATCCTCTGAGACATGTGAAGCCAGCCAAAAGCATCTTTTCAAACTGCTGCTCGTGCAGCATCACAGGGTGGTGTAACACACTTGGAGGAGAGTGCTGTCCGCCCCTTCTGCATGAGCTCACAAATGTCCACGATAGTCTGTCATATTCTGCTGAGCCCATTATTATTATAATTATGCTTCTTCTTCTTCTTCTTCTTCTTTTTCTTCTTCTTCTTCTTATTATTACTATTATTATTAAAACAAGTAGCTTAAGTGATAACTATGACCATTCAGTAGCTAGAACTCAATTTGAGCAAACTACTGCCTGCAGCAGTTTTTACAGGCTCTTGATGTCCAAAATATGTTATAAATACTATTTTTCGTACATTTAATTATCCGTTCTGCAGGATGGTGGATAAACCCAATACAGTTCATTTGCTGATAAATCAGCATGGAAAAACAAAAGTGAAATTCCTCCCTGATACTCTGAGGGAATTTGCATCAGAGTTCTAAGATTACGCTACAAAACTCTACATTGGGACTCCCTTAGCATTTTTAAGATGACACAAGCCTCACTTCATTGACAACAAAACTCGAGACACATATTCACTCAGTGTTTTACCTCCCACACCCAAAGCTAATACACTATATGGCCAAAGGTTGTTAACGCCTGACCACCACACCCATATATGCTTACTGAACATCTCATTCCAGATTTATTCCCCTTTGCTGTTATAATAACCTCCGCTCTTCTGGGAAGGCTTTCCACTCAAGATTTTGGAAAGTGGCTGTGGGGATTTGTGCCCATTCAGCCGTAAGAGCATTAGTGAGGTCAGGCACTGATGTCGGGCAAGGAGGCCTGGTGTGGAGTCAGCGTTCCTGTTCGTCCCAAAGGTGTTCAGTGGGGTTGAGGTCAGGGCTCTGTGCAAGACACTTGAGTTCTTCCACTCCAACACACCATGTCTTCATGGACCTTGCTTTGTGCACAAGGGCATTGTCATGCTGGAACATGTTAGGGTCCCTTAGTTCCAGTGAAGGGAAATTGTAATGAAACAGCATATAAAGACATCGTATACAATTCTGTGCTTCCAGCTGTGTAGCAACAGTTTGGGGAAGAACCACATATGGGTGTGATAGTCAGGTTTCCACATACTTTTGGTTATGTAGTGTACTTTATGCCCTTACAGGAATTTGCCTTTAGTAGGTTCTGACCAAGGCCTCACCACGAACTTCTTTTATTTATTTATATGTCAAATGCAGGGTGATGCATGTATGCTGCTAATGTAGTTGTGTGGACATTATCACTTCTTCATGACCTTCTTATGGAATACACTGTAGCTAATATCAGGGTAACAGTTTTGATTCTGCAGCTGTGGAAGAACTCACTGAGGGTGAGACAAAAGGACAGGACAAACCTCAGAGCAGTCAGGAAATTAGAGCAGGAGAGGGTGACAAAACAAGAGCTGATCCTGCACAAACCTTCCCTCCAGACCAGCAGTCTCCCACAAGAGTTGGCACCACCATCTACATGGAGACGGTGAAGTTTCTACTACAGAGTTACGCATTACAGGTGATCCAAAGCCACACAACAAAACACAACACATTCTTCACCAGGACCACTGCAAATATTTTGTCATCAGCCTTTTTATATACAGTATGATTGTAAAAGCTTCAGGGAAAGAACAAGTTTATTTATGTGCTTGTTCTAACATGTTAACATTTCTATAGTAACAGCTCATTCACAGGGACTTGAGTGGCAGATGCTCCACATAATCTAAGGCTTATAATAAACTGATTTTAAATTATATTTAATAAAGAAAAACACTCACTGATATTATAAAGCTTTCTGTAAGGAAATGTTAATTCAGTGTTTATGAAAGGAGTCTCCAGTGTCAGCACAGTAACAGTCAGGATGTTTTCTGCCGTGGGAGAGTCTTCTGGACAGAAGACTTTTCACTATGCTACAATTATTACCTTCCAGAGAACTAAAAAAGAGGTGCTGGTGAGGGAACAACTGTGTATAGTGTAATGTAATAGACAGGAACTAACTTGTTTCCCAGATGTTCTATAACAACAAATACAACAACAAGTGGCTAAAAAGTATGGGGTGTCATTCTTTAATAAATTGTAATTATTGGAAAATTGCTGTGATATAAGCAGAATAACACACCGCGAGCCACACTGTTATAGGAAAATAATCAACCTCAAGGTGGAAACAATAACTCCACTTTGCACTTTGAGTCATCACATCACCCTGTTGTTGATTATTTTCCCGTAACAGCATTCCCCAATGTGATTTATTCCTTACATAGTGTATTATATGTAAATATGCTGAGTGTATAATTATATTTGTATATTGAGAGAGATTTCTGTGTGGTTGTGTGTGTGTGTGTGTGTGTGTGCGCGCACATCCAAGATGGCTCAGAGGGCTTTGGCTCAGGAGTTGTTGTGTCCAGATGGAGGGCCAAGCAGCTCGTATCATTTGGCTCTGGCCCAAGTACAGCTGCTGAGAGGGGAGTACAGCAGTGCCGAGGCAAGTCTGCAGCAGGCCCTCAGTGATAACTATCAGGTATGTGGTGTGTCTTCTGGGTCATTAGCCATAAAGCTGCACAACATTTTTTTTACCCTTCAACTAGAAAGAGATCTATGAAGCGAAACTTCCTTGAACATTGTCTTCATTATGCATTAACAGTTTTTGTCCTGAAATTGGCCATTCATATGAAACACATGCTCTTATAGTGAGCTACTGTAAGATTAATCTTAGATCAAACATTAAGCTTTACCTTGATTAGGCTTTAAAACCTGGTGAAAAATAATCACAGTTGCATTTAAACCATCTTTTAGCACTGGTTTTAGTTTTACAGTAAACGAGATTTTCTGTGATTCTGTTGCCCCATTACTTTAAATTCAGGTGTCATTTTCAGTTAGATACATTTCACAAAGTTCAGCCTATATTAGGAGAATTGTGGAAACAAAAATTAAAATTAAAGAAAGGTTACTAGTTTTCACTAGTTTCAGAGGAAGGTGAAAATATTGATAATGACTTATTTTGAGTAACATTTTTGCCATTCAGATTTTGAGGCAGGCAAATCAGAATTAACCCCAGGTCAAGGATTTAATCAGATATTACGGTTTTAATCACTGATGTGTTGAGCCATATTTAAAATGAAATGTGCACATCTTGACTTAATATAAAAATTAGATCAGAAAATCCTTGACTAGCTCTTATCTTCAGAGTGGCTCATTGGCACCACTTGCCAGAGAAAAAGAATTTTTCAGCATGGCAGATACCATGGTGTACAGTCCTCTCTGAAAGTATTGGAAAGGCAAGGCCTTCTTTTGTTCATAAGATGAATATGGGACAATAGATCAGAAATTCAGCTTTCGTTTCCTGCTATTTACATCTAGATGTGTTAAACAATTTAGAACATGGCACCTTTTGTTTGAACCCACCCATTATTTAAGTGATCTAAAATATTGGAACATGTGACTGACGGGTGTTTCCTGTTGCCCAGGTGTGCCCTATTAGATTGATTGTTTAAACAATTAATATCTCCAAATGTCTACTCTTGGTTTGAGCCCTGGGTTTCTCCTGTGAAGACTGCTTTTGTTGTCAGAAAACCAACATGAAGACCAGAGAGCTGTCTATGGAAGGAAAGCAAGCCACTTTGAAGCTGAGACAAGGGGAAAATTGCACAAGCATTGGGTATGGCCAATACGACAATTTGGAATGTCCTGAAAAAGCACTGAAACCACTGGTGTACTAACAATCAGACATGAAACAAGTCAGCCAAGCAAAACAATGGCAGCTGATGACAGAAACATTGTGAGAGCTGTGAAGAAAAACTCAAAAACTGTAATGTTGTAGGTGCCCTCTCAGGCAAATCTGTGGCCACCTGCACAATCTTGCTTTTGTGTTGAGCCGTAGGTGCTGAGTTTCCCAATCCCATATCCCTCAACCCTTGCGCCTAGTATCGTCGGAGTTCACTTGGTGGCTACCGCTACTGACTGGCACACACAACCTATCCGGTTCCTGCCCCACTCAAGGCTCTCATTTTCTGGTGGAGCCGTTTGGCAGCCAACGTGCCTTGCCACTTCCAGCCCGTCTCTGCACTTGGTTCTGCTCCACACCATATATTGTCTTCTCGGACATATATGTGGGCCCTATACGATGCTATTATACATCCTAGCGCTGAGCCCTGTTTAACCAACATCACCAACAACCTCCACAGGGCAGGGGTGAAGGTATCACAATCCACCCTATGAAGATGATTTCAACAGCAGAAATATAGAGGCCGTACCACAAGATGTAAACCACTCATCAGCAGTAAGAATCAGAAGGCCAGATTGGAATTTGCAAAGAAATGAAGAGATGAGCCACAAAAGTTTTGGACCCAAGATTAACCTCAACTAAAGTGATGGAAAGGCCAAAGGGTGGAGAAAGAAAGGATCTGCTCATGATCTAAAACATACAAGCTCATTAGTCAAGCACGGTGGAGGTAGTGTCATGGCTTGGGCTTGCATGGCTGGTTCTGGAACAGGCTCACTAATCTTTATTGATGATGTAACTCATGATGGTAGCAGCAGAATGAATTCAGAAGTCTACAGAAACATTCTGTTTGTCAATTTACAGAGAAATGCATCTGATCTAATTGGGGGGAACTTCATCATGCAACAAGACAATGAGCCAAAACACACTGCCAACACAACAAAGGATTTCATCAGGGCAAAAAAGTGAAAGGTTTTAGACTGGCCAAGTTAATCACCAGACCCTAACCCTCCTGAAGAGGAGACTGGAGGGAGAAACCCCCCAAAACAAACAGCAACTGAAAGAAGCTGCAGTACAAGCCTGGAAAAGCATCACAAAAGAAGAATGCAGAAGTTTGGTGATGTCAGTGGGTCACTTTCTTGATGCGGTTATTGCAAGCAAGTGCCACCAAATATTAATGGTTATTTACATTAATTTCCAATACATTTGCTCACCTAAAAATTTGGTGGTCTGCCACCAAAGGTCCCATGTTGATCTAAGTTGTTTAACACATCTAGATGTAAATAGCAGGAAATGAAAGCTGGAATTCCGAACTATCGTCTCTTATTCATCTTTTGATCTCAAACACAAATGTCCTCAATGTATAGCAAAAACAAAAGAATTGGACTTGCCTTTCCAAATACTTTCAGGCTTGGAAACTGTATTTTGAATGTGGATATCAACAAAACTGCATAGACATTTGTTTAGCTGATGCCAAATATGGTTTCTATTTAATTTTTTTAAAAATAATTATTATTCAGGTTTCTATTATTGTCTGTCCAGTTTTTCATGGAGCATTGATTATAGCATAGCATAGTGTTCTTTACCCTGAAAGATGCTAAATGTGATGTTGTTGGTTGTTATTGCTGTTCAGAACCCTGATGTGTGGGCTCTGTATGGTCACATGTACTACATGATGAAGGATTACAATCAAGCTCAAGAGTCTTATGAGAGAACGCTGGACTTTGTGACAGATGCTTCAGACACACATCCTGTTTACCTGCGTCTGGGCTCCATCTACTTGGAGAAAGGACAGGTGAAGTAACACCTGCTTCACAAACTGAGTTTATTCTCCATTACACATTATACAAGGCTTTTCATGTCAGATCTGATCTACTGCCTAATAAATCAAAGGTGCTGGATTTGTGGAATAATGTTGCCTTGATGTACTGTTCTTAGACAATTCAGTGATGTGGATGACTGAAGGACATTTTCAATCTGTTTGTTTAAATCCACTGTAGTATGATAAAGCAAAGCCCACATACATGCATGCCTGCAAGAGTTCTCCCTCCTGTCTCACCTGGCTCGGGCTGGGGATTGCCTGCTACAGGGTGAGTTCATGATCGCCACCATGTCCAGTAAAAGAAGACAGTGACATCACATCCATAACAAACCTATAAACACTTACTGGTAGACCAGAACAACCTGGACTTCTTTAATATGTTCACACTAATGTTCACATAAAACATCAGGATGGTATGAGTGTTGGTGCCACACAGACCAGGCAACATTTTTCAAAACCTGTGCTGACTGTAGCCTCAGATTCCTGTTCTTGGCTGTGAAGTGGAACCTGATGTGGTCTTCCGCTGTTGTAGCCCATCTGCCTCAAGATTCGACAGACTGCACATTCTGAGATGCTTTTATGCTCACCACGGTTGTAAAGAGTGGTTACTTGTGTTACTCTAGGCTTCCTGTCATCTCGACCCAGTTTTTCCTGTCTCCTCTGATCACGATCATCAACATTTTAGCCCACAGAACTGACGCTCACTGGATGTTTTTTACACCATTCTGTGACTTCTGTCTATGAAAATACAAGCAGGTTCTGAAATACTCAAACCAGCCTGTCTGGCACCAACAACCATGCCATAGTTAAAGTCACTGAGATCATATTTTTCCCCATTCTGATGTTTGATGTGAACAATAACTGACTCTCATGACCTGTATCTGCATGATATTATGCATTATGCATCAGCCACATGATTGGCTGATTGGATAATTGCATGAATAACCACATGTACAGGTGTTCCTAATAAAGTGGTTGATGTGTGTAAGTGATAACAGGAACTAACTTGCCTTGTGAAAGTTCCACCACATTAAATATAACTTTAAAGTGTTCAAAAGTATGATTTTTTTTTTCATAAGAAATTGTAATCATTGGCAAATTGTTGTAGTATAAGAAGAATCAAACACTTCAGTATGTGCTTTGTGGCCATATAACAGCACATGCTCTTGTGTTATATTCCTTACATATTGTAGTCTGCAGTAGTAAAATGTGAACATTTAAAATTCTAAATTTCAAATTCTATGGTGATAAATTTGAGTGTCCCATTTGAAAGTATGTCTGATGATGTACCTGCGTGTTTCTAAATCTGACAGACATCTCATTTCTTTGTCTTACTGCACCCATATTGCATTTTTTTTTCCTCTGTGGAATTAGTTGGGGGAGTTAACTGAGGCTGAGGACGCTCTGACTGAAGCAAACGCCCTCGATAACAGGAACCCTGAGGTCTGGGGCTACCTGTCACTGATTTGTTTACAGGTGAGTAATAAATCCATTCTTTTCATTAATGTCTGACAATGCTGTTCCTTCTGCAACGCTGTTGAAAATAATCAGCAGTCTGTTTCTTTGGGTTGATAAGCAGTAAGTCTGCTTCGTGTCGGGCCACATCACTCCACCCTGCCATTAATTATTTTCCTATCACAGTATGCTGATCCATGTTTTATTCCTTACTTGGTTAACACTAATGAACATTAATGCTCTTTCAGACTAGAAGGAAACTTGAAGCAGAGCAGTCATACAAGTACGCTGTAAAGGTTGGTATCTATAAATACCTAGATGTGGAAGATTTGTATATGATCGTTTGAGTAAAAATATGATTTTGAAACTTATACACATAAGTCTACCCAAAGAAATGAATTTGTGTGAAGGTGAATGAGTCGTCTACATATAATGATCTTTGACTCCACAGTTCAATGCATCAGAGACGCTGCTGCAGGAGATTACAGATGTGCAGACACGAGTTGGATTTGGAAATCCATGTTTTTGATAGCACCTGTAAAGTGTACACATATAAAAACCTTTTAAACAGATGTGTTCAGGTATTCTGTGTATTAAAGAAGTAATAAAATAAAACATCATTACCTTGTCAGTATTGAGTGTATTATTATTATTATTATTATTATTATTATTATTATTATTATGTTGGAATGAGTGAGTGATGAATGAGCTCGGGTTACTGTCTGTGTGGAGTTTCTTGTACATGTTCTCGCTGTGTCCATGTGGGTTTCCTCTGGGTTCTCCTGTTTCCTCCCACCTCCCAAAAACATGCCAGTAGGTGGATTGGCTGAGACAAACTGCCCCTGTGTGTGTGTGTGTGTGCCCTGCAATGGCCTGACTTCCCATCCCTGGTGTATTCCCAGGATAGGCTCCGGATCCACTGTGGCCCTGATCAGGATGAGTGAGTACTGAAAGTGAGTAGTGGATCCTGCATGGAGATGGATAATCTGCACCACTGGTATGGAAACTATCTGCTGCATTGGGCTAATATGTGTAAACCTGCATCTCTCCATAGACTCGCATTATCTTACAGCTGTCTTACAGTTGATTCGGACCCTTCCAATATAGCGGACGCGATGACGTATTGCAGTAGCTCGCAAACTGCTGTTTCCGTTGCGCTTGACACGCACATACCGAATAAGCGGTTCTCCCTTCTGACTGCAAGTACGGAGTAGAGCTAGGTGAGTGTTTACGAGAGGATTAGGGCAGATGTGTTTTACACTGGTTAGTGTTAGCAGTGTTTTGTGTAGCATTTGTTTAACACGCCTTTGGGGACTAAGTGAAGGGTTTGAGGCTGATTACTGCGAGCTGCTGAGAGCCGCTATTGTGTGTAGCTGGGCTTAGCTACAGGAGGCTAGCTAGAGGATGTTAGCTACAGGAGGCTAGCTAGTTGATAGCAGCCAGCTGAGGGATTACACAGAGCTAGTCACTTCTTATTTCTGACTCGATACAGAAACAGAAAACTGGATGATGGTTTCCAGCATCTTCACTTCAAACGACCTTAATCTGTAAACAGCTGTATCTGCGTAGCTGATGTTTATCATGTTGCAGTGTGCTTTCCGGCTAGCCTCAATCAGCCGGCTGTGGTCCAAATGCTTCAAAGAGTGCTTAACTCTAGTTTTCCTGAGTCAGAGTTCAGTGCTAGCAGGTGTGCAGTAGCGGTACTGAGCGCTCTCACTGCAGCACGGACATTTCTATAACAAACACACCTGTAGTTCTAACTGTCAGGAGCTTCCCCTCTTCACTCTGTGGTAAACACCACAGAGACCTTTCTGAAACACAGCCATGACCTTGACTACTGTGCTTTACTTTCTCAATATCAGTTGAAACAACTTAGTAAACAACTGAGTGGAGTAAACAGTTGAGTGGAGTAAACAGCTGAGTAAACAGTTGAGCTGAGTAAACAGTTGAGTAAACAGTTGAGTGGAGTAAACAGCTGAGTAAACAGCTGAGTAAACAGTTGAGCGGAGTAAACAGCTGAGTAAACAGTTGAGTGGAGTAAACAGCTGAGTAAACAGTTGAGCGGAGAAAACAGCTGAGTAAACAGCTGAGTAAACAGTTGAGCGGAGTAAACAGCTGAGTAAACAGCTGAGTAAACAGTTGA
>CM040466.1:16991561-17010711 GCA_022758105.1 Pangasianodon gigas
GAGTAAACAGCTGAGTAAACAGCTGAGTAAACAGTTGAGCGGAGTAAACAGCTCTTTGCTCGGGATGTTGTAGGCTTTGCTGGTTAAACTGAGTCAACTGTTTCACTTTATTTTTTTCTTAATGTTGTCTATGCTCAGGTCCAGATTAAGACCACACAGAGCCCTGGGGCAATGGCCACTCTTCTTGTCTTTTCTATCACCATTTCTATTTCCAGGCAATTTTGCAACCATACTGTTGGCTATCATCATATCATATTACACAGCTACACACATGTGTTTATGAGCAGACACGCTGAGCGGCAGTAAACATTAGCTATAGGCTATAAACAGACACTTGTTGAAGTGAAACAAGATACAGTGCATTGCATAAGCCTTCACACTCTTTGAATTTTTCCACATTTTTTTCTACTCTTACAACCTGGAAGAATGGTGGTGGTAGCATCATGTTGAGCATTACCCTTGGAGACTTGGTTGCTTCTCTGGCTAATGCTCTCCTTATCCGGTCACTGACTTTTAGTGGATGGCCTTCTCTAGGCAGAGTTATCTATATTCTCTCCATTTTTTGAGTGTGAATTTAATGTCACTCTGTGAGATGTTCAGTGTTTGGGTTTTTTTTTAAACCAAACCCTGACTGATACTCTTCCAGAACTTGATGTATTGTGATAGCTCCTTGGTCTTCATGATGCTGTTTGTTTAGGCATGTTCTCTAACAGACTCCTCCTCCAGGAAGAGGTGTATTTATACTGAGATCATGTGACACTTTAATTGTCCAGTCAACTAATCATGTGACTTCTGATAGCAGCTGGTTTCACAGTAATGGGTGAACACTAATGCAGTCACCACTTTACATTTTTTATTTGTAAATACATTTGCAAACTAGATTGATTGATTTTCCGCACACTTCAGTATTATGGGCTATTGTGTGTAGATTCATGACATAAAACATAAACACATTAATCGATCAGGAGTTTGAGTTTGAATAAGTAGTAATATCAAAGTGCCTTTTTTCCCTTTTCTCAGACTGAGACTCCACTTGTGTTTCTACAGGTTTCCCCGGATAAAAGTGAGGAACATTGTGAAAGGATTCTGAAAACACGAGTCTTAACCACTTCCACACTTGCAGTGAAAAGCAGCCAGTCAGCAGAGACGGAGACTGAAACATGTCTGCAGAAATGACAAAAGATTCAGCCAATGGAGTGAGTGTGGTGAACGGTGGAGGACTCGTATACGAAGATAAAGAGGAAAACGACAGTGCCAGGTGGTGTTATGACCTTCTGACAGTTCAAATAATAATAATACATGTCTTTAATACCTTACCAATATGGAAATATTGAGAAATGGATATAGTAGAATTACCATTATGGTGGTACTGTAATAAGGGAATGTGCCATTGCTAATGTTATACTACACCAGTATAAGTAATGATGACGATAGTTTATTTGATCCTACCTATTTTGCTGTATTATTAATACACAGTCAGCGAAAACTGTACCTGTTCTACAAATTGATTTGATAAATTTCTGAGGGCTAAGAACTACCTTCTGTCCGTTTTAACAAACAGTTTCCTCTAATTTCCTCTAATTCCTCTAATATTTACGAAGTTTCCTCTAATCAGAGTTGGACAAATCATAAATTCATTACTAGTCCAGTCCCATGTTACACAAGACCCAATTAGCTAAGCTAAAAATATGAGCTAATTATGTGCATTAATACAGAGAGGCTTTACATGACCCTAGTCTTTATCGTGTCGTGATAGATGTGAGCTGTGGTGTTTTCTCATGGCATGTAAAGATGTCGCTCGATTTGAGGTGACTGTTGTGCTAGCACTGGAGTTATATAAGAGTTTCTGCACTGCACTGTTCTGTGCTTTTCTCAGTTTGGTCGCTGTTTCCACGTTCCTTCATATTCCTGATTCTGGAAAGAATGTCTAGCAGCCATTCCGGCTAATTAATATGCCTAGTAAAAATAATTCTACCCAACAGGCAGACCACGTGCTTGGTGCTCATGTGTAGTGTGGCAGGATTTGGAAAAGAGTGGTGCACAAAGTCTTTCTCAGGTTGTTGAACGAGTGAAGTAAAAAACAGCAGTGACCAATAGAACAGCCCACTGAACCTACTTGTATGGCAGATAACTGGCGTTCGGAAAAACTAACAGCCTGGACATATAAACTTTTTTTTGGTCTCAGGTGGTTTGGCTAGCGATTTGTCCATCCTGCTAATCAATTTTTAACACTTGGGCTGAATATAATGGTGTAAGCAATAATCACGATGCACTGAAAACTGTGACATCATTATAGTACATTGAATTCATCATAGCTTTGTCATATTTCAGTGCTCTTTCTCTGATGTGTATATATGAGTAGACAAACCTTTATTTATGTCAACCTTATGAAGCTCCTTACCTCACAGACCTGAAGATCTCTCTGAGCTGCTGGCTGCAGGAACCAAAGAAGTTCATGAGCAAGCTGAAAACACACAGTTTGTCAAAGATTTCCTTCATGGACGCATACGCAAGGAGCTCTTTAAGGTTAGACTACCGTTCCAAATAGCTCTTGGTGATTTATATATTCAGTAACAGTCAAATCTGTGAAACAGATATTACACCTACAAAAATGTTTTTTCACTAACTTCAGCTAAGTTATCTGGCCAACTAGCTTAGCATGCAAGTCCTGCACCTCATGTGTTCAGGGCCTACATCATCCTCTGATATAGGACATGCTTAGTGAAGAGCATCCTCACCTGAGCTGATATGTACCTCTCCTCAGTTTATTTTCTGCAACTACTGAGAAAGCTATATTCTGTCTGTCTGTCTCTCTCTGTCTCTCTCTCTCTGTCTGTCTGCTTGTCTCTCTTTCTCTCTGTCCCTCTCTGTCTTGCTTTTTCTGTCTCTTTTTTCTCTCCATTTTCTCTCTCTCTGTCTATCTGTTTCTCCCTCTCCCCTGCACTCTCTGTCTCTTTATTTCTCTCTTTCTCTCTCTGTCTCTGTCTTGTTCTCCCTCACTTTTTCTGTCTCTTTCTTTTCTCCTCTATTATCTGTCTCTCAAATTCAAACAAGCTTTATTGGCATGACTGTGGTACAGTATTGCCAAAGAACAGGCCATGAAATAAACAAATAAATACACCATACATAAATAAATGAACAGATAAATCAACAATAAAGTCTTACAAATATATATAACAAGAAAATGATCATGTTAAGACGAGGTTAAACGTTTGTACACCACTCAAACACTTGGAAGTGTAAGAATGTGACTGACTTTAGATTCGTCCGCTGCCTGTCTCTCTGAGCTTACGGCAAGCTGCTACATATCTAGCTGCTGTTCTCTCTCTCTCTCTCTCTCTCTCTCTCTCTGTCTATTACATTCTGCTTTTAATGGAGCAGAAATCCTTTAGAACAAAGCAAACTCGGTTCTAAAATGCACTTGCATGTCTGAAATATCCCTCTGCTTCCAGCTCGGAGCTGTGGCACTCTACTACACCTATTCAGCCATGGAGGAAGAGATTGAGAAAAACAAGGATCACCCACAATTTGCACCTCTTTACTTCCCCAACGAGCTTCACAGGAGTGAGGCCTTGGCTCGTGATCTCGAGTACTTCTACGGCGAGGACTGGCAGGGTCAGATCAGCTGCTCTCCGGCCACTCAGCGCTACGTGGAGCGCATTCATGAAATCGGTCGTGAAGACCCTGTGTTGCTGGTGTCTCATGCGTACACACGCTACATGGGTGACCTCTCAGGTGGTCAGGTGTTGAAGAAAGTGGCCCAGCGTGCCCTCAAGCTGCCGCCTACAGGAGAGGGAGTCTTCTTCTACCAGTTCGACAACATCCACAGCAACAAAGCGTTCAAGCAGCTGTACCGCAGCCGAATGAATGAGCTGGAGCTCGACACCAGCACCAAGGACAGGATTGTTCAGGAGGCTGTGCGGGCTTTCCAGTTCAACATGGAGGTAGGATGATGCAGCAAAGAAGCTATTTACTGTCCCAAATGTCAGAATTCATGTCTGGTTAGTGTTCGTACCCAAACATCAGCCATTTTCTATAACGTTTGTAATGATAGACATGGCTGATTCCAGGTCAAACCAACCAGTGGCAGAAGACTTTTCCATCACTCCATCTCAGATTTTCCTGATTTTTTTTCACCATTTGTTAGTACAAATATGAGAATGAAAAACTTTTTATGCAGAATCAGAATCTGTAATCAAATCAAATCAAATTGGCATATCTGTAATGATTTCAGTGATAAATGGCAAGAAACACTTTTTGGGGAAACCCGTGTTCGACCCCCAAGAACCCTGCTTCTGTCAGCCTGTATCAAGCTACAAATTTTATGAGACATTTAGCTTCAATTAATTTTACAAATAAGTGGAAATTGTGTGTTATACCCCATTACAATAAAATAGCAAAAAATCAACTATCTATAATTTTTGTATGTTGTGCCAAAATGACTGATTTCCACCCACAAGTGGCTAATGAGTTGCTATTGCCACAGTTAATAATTTAACCAGATGTTAAATCCTTGCTTTCCACTTTCCACCTTCGCACATTGGAAGGACACACTGGCATCACAGCAGCCAAGTTTTATACTAAATAGCATTTATTTTTTCAGTTGCAGTAAAACATGCAGTAAATCAGTAATTCAGAATGAAGATGAGCCATCATTTACAAACATCCACTAAGAAAATTTAGCTACACCAGTCTGCTAAAATAATGTAAGAATTTAATAAACACATTATTCCTTACCAAATTGGTATGTTGAAGAACTGAGAGTGAGAATCATGATCACAATTAAAAGCCAAAATAATCGTAAGTTCAAAACACTGAAAGTAATTAAACACGGAAAAACAAACTCCAAAAAAAGCATAAAATCACATGCGTTTTAGTGTTTAGGAAATTAACTGGATAATGAAATTATTATGAAATACATGCTGTGATCTTGTAAATGTCTTTGAATAGCCCTCATGCCTAAACCTCTGCATTCAGGGCAGCTGTGTGTTGCCTCGGGAACGCTAATGAGTTTATTACTCAGCTGAAGGATAGATTTCAGTTATATAACTGCAAATCAAACATATTTCCAGTTGTTAAAACATTACGTTCAGATTCACACACACTCCAACCAGATGGGAGTTTGATGAAGACAGATACTCCAAAGATGAAATTAAAGAATAAGGAAACAGACGGTGGACTTTGCGTACATCTCTTTCACAGTTAGTGTAGTCTTTTGTCCACTGTCCGGGGCTCAGCCTTCAGGATCTTGCAGATGGCAGTCTGATGGGCATTCCAGACCCCTGTATGCTGATTCTCAACGGGAAAACCCATGAACACTGAGTGAGATATGGCTACTGAATTGAAATGACATCCAGTCTTTAATTTGAAAAGTTTTCAGAGGGCAGCAATTGTAAAGAGCAAGTTTCTAGCAGGAAGACCTCTGGAGTGTGGCCATCAATGTTCGAGTGATTTAAGCAATGCCAGATGGAATATTGCTGCTAGTGTGTGTGTGTGTGTGTGTGCAGGGTTGAACTGATATGTAAGGTGCTATATTCTATGGGGCTAGCACCATTAGCATATGTTAAAATTTCCTTCCTCCTGGCCCTGTTTAATTCTCTGTTCAATGTAGGTTTTCCAAGAGCTGGAGGAAATGGGGAAGACGATTCAGGAAGACGTTCTGGATGGAGGTCCCATCCACGGTCACATGCAAGGAGACATCAGCAAATGTCCTTACTATGCTGCCAAAATGGGTAAGCCTGATCCAATAGCTAGTCTTACAAAATATTTTGGAAATCAAGGCCCTGAATGACTTCATGATTACATGGTGCTCTTCATGTTTGTGTTGTTGCTCTCTGTTTCTTGCTGTAGCTGCCAGTGGAGGATCAGCATATGTTTATCGAATGGCTGCAGCACTCCTCAGAAACCCCACAGGCCAAGTGCTGTTAGCTGCGTGGATCGCTGCTCTTGCCGGATTGGTTGCCTGGTACCTCATATGATCCATTCGTGTGTCCGTGGAATTGTAGAAGGGAAATGTTGATGGTGATGTAGGAGCACCTTCCCCTTCCCAGTTTCCTAATCCTAAGAGAAATGCTAAAGCTGTTCTCAGATGAGCATGAAGGAGGAACGTCCACCACCAACCTCAGAACAGAAGGATGATGGTTTGGGTCTAATGGACGAATACATGTTCTCTGCATCCTCCTTCTGCCTGGGAAGTGTTGTGTCCCACTCGCCTTTCAGTTATTGAGTGAAAGTGTTTAGACTTTTACTCAGATATTTTCACATGGCAGATCTGTGCTGCTTAGCTTACTGTATATAGATAACTATTAATTCTATTACCTGCTTTGTGGTATATTAAATTCAGTTCAGAAGTTGAAGTTCATTTTTAAATAACACATTTATGCCCTGACCCAAATGGCATACATACAGTCCTCGTTTCTGTGTGCCCGTGAGGTTTGTGAGGCTGTAGGGTGCCCGTTGCTTATTTTGAAAAGCCTTCAGAAGGTGGCTCACGAGTGCTCTCTCTACATCCTTTCGATGGTCGCCCACATGATGTGCATGCTGCAATGATAACACACTTACCGGTCCAACTAGCATCAGCTAGCTAGCCTTGCTTGCTCTCTAGATTATCATCATCACTGGTAAAGATTAAATTAAGAGTGGTTTAACTCTGGTAAGCTTTGGTGGCAGAAATTCTAGAGAAGAAGAGCTGGTTGTGCATCTTGGTTGTATGCATCCACAGTTAAAGTAGGACCACACATCGCATACTGGTGAATATACCAATATTAGCCATGTTATTTGTTTGTAGTTACATTGCAAAATTGCAGTATTGTCAGTGAAATGTGACATATTGAAATTTAGATTCAATATGTTGTAAATCTGTATTTTTCAAGCACTCTGCAGTGATCACTGAAACACTCGTGGTAGCAGCTAGAAGAATTACATGTAAATGTGTGCTGGTTGTTGAGGGAAAAAACCCCCAGAAAACCAGAAAAAGAAAAAAAAAAAGTGTGAAAGCAGACTTACTGTGCTCTTACTTTCACCAAGCAATGATCTCTTACCCACAACCCCCTGCAGTGATGCTCAGTCACCAATCACAGGATGGCTAGAAAGCAGCAAGTGGATGTGATGGAGAGAAAAACTAATAAACTTAGAGTTCTAAAGTGGATTTTGTTAATAGTTGAACTTGTCATTAAGCAGAATTGGGGTTACAACATGGGCAAAACAAATCCCCTAAAATGATTAAAGTAACAGGTACAATCAAGTACTTTAATTAGGTAAATATATAAATTAATGTCTGTAGCAGGGATCTTCAGCCTTCTCCATGAAAGGCTGCAGGCTTTTGTTCCAGGGAAAACAGAGGTACACTTGATAACTGAATGGAGACTAAGATAAAGTGATGAAACAAGTGAAATCAGTGGCTCCTGCTGGTTGAAATGAAAGCCTGCAGCCACACTGGTCCTTTGTGGAGAAGACTGAAGATGCCTGATCATAGCCGACATACACAGGGTTTTATATCGAGCTCCTGCATGCAGACAGCTGATCTGGCAACTGCACGTTATTTGAATTTGTCAGTGTGATCAGAGTGGATGTTTTTTCTTTTCGCACCACAGGAACACACCTCAACAACCTCACCACACTTGAAGAGCACCATTTGGGACAGGGCCTACCTTTACGGAATAATCTGAATATTGCACATTTGAATACATTCTGTTTGCTTGCTTAACTTGAGTCACGGTTTCTTCTTCATATCGCACAAATCTGCTTTTGAGTGAAAAATGCTGTTATGCATGAAACACACAACAGTCTCTCTGCAGGGCAGACTACTAGTGGGTGCTTATTAGCTTGTTAGTGATTACTGTTTCCCACTGTTTAATGACAAGTTTGGTGTTGCAGCGCATGTTCTGTTGCTCTGTGTACAAACTCAGAACGTTTAAGTGACCAGAATATAATCTGGACATTCAAAACCAAACACTACTACTACCAAATCAGTTCTGGTGCAGTAGGCAGTTCTTTTGCCAGTTTAAGATGTACTAGTGTCACATGATTACTTTTTGCAACAATTTGAGCTGTTGGGGCCACAATGTAAGCGTTTTCATGAATGTGATGCTAATAGCTTTTGACAAGAATTGAAATAAAAGAGCAGTATTGAAAAAAGTAGATCTATATTTGTAAAAGGCTTTTTCTTCCTAAGCTGATAAAGTACTGTTATCAACACCCTGTCTGCTGTGATTTTAAATACTCATTTATCAATCCTGGTTTATAAGTGTTGGGTAATACACCACATACTTTTTAGACATTCAAGAGCTATGTAAAAATGGTGTTACTGACAGGGATGGTTTTGTGGTATTTTCCTTCAGCTGATGATGTGCTTATGCGTAAATAACATTATTAAGCTAATCATGGCACATAAATCTAATACTGATGTACAGTTTCAGCACTGTGTTGGTGCAGTTTGAGTGTTAAGCATTTTTGTGCCTTGGAGTTGCATTTTGCTTGAGATTATGTTAACTGGCCATTTTTATCCAACTTGCAACAACACTAGGCAGATGTGACACACACCAATTCAGAAGCTCTTGAATCAGTAGTAAGTAATGTAAGGAAAAGAAGCTTTAAAAGCTCCTATACAAGGTTTGTGACAATGTATGAGTCTGGATCTAAGAGAGTGTTTATGCAGTATGAAGCTAATGTAAGCAACATTAAAAATCAGGGTCAGGATTTAACTGAATAGTATATTAATTGTGTATTTGCATGAAGCAGTTTGTTGATGGTTTGAGTATTGGAGCTATTTCAGACCGCCCCATGGTGTCGCTCTCTTTTACGCAAGTCCTTATTAATGTTCTAAAAGTGAAAGTGCACACAAACTGCTTCATTTTGCACACTCTTATATATGCACAGTAGCTTGTTTCCTGGAATGAAGATGTTACAGTTTGGTCTCATCTCCTGATAAATCTATTATTGTGAAATTTGCTCACATTTTGACACCAAAATGGGAGTCATTGTTTCTTCATCTTTCCTGGACCCAAAGAGCAGGTGGTCACGTTGGATCATTTTCCTGTCATTTAAGTGCTATCTATTATAATTTGGGTTATTGTAGCAGATTGAACATTACGCAGACTAACGGGAATTATTGTCATGTTCACACTGTAGCAGGTTGCGTCTCCTGAAGTTTGTGATTTTTTTTCAAAAGAGGCTTTGCAAAGTCCAGATGGAGTTTGAGAAATGCACAAACATTATGTAAAGGTTGTATTGTAACAGATGCCACTGACAGGCTGACCAAACTCTTAAAATCAAATGTTAATCAAGAAAGGTTTAATAAACACCCAAACAGCTTGTAGTACCAAAATGAGAGTCTATATTCAACAGACTAACTGGTTTATTCATTCATTTTTACATATTGCACCTTTAAATGACTACTATAGTGGAACAGTTTAACAGTTCAATGAGCTTAGGATTAGTAACTGGTTTTGCTGATAGTTCAGTCTGTATGCCCAAACGTGTTCTTTTTAACTACCAGCTGTGTGACTAGTTCAATCTGTTAGACTAATAAAATCTTAATCCAACACTTTTGATGTGTCATGTTCCTGTTTGTTAAATGTCACCTTTAATTTAATGTACAAGGTCATAGAAGTTTATGTGACTTCTGTTTCAACATTTAAATAATAACAGCTAATGAGGCAGAGCAGAAGTTACTGTAACACATTGTGTTCTGTGAAGTGTGAAGACGACCGAGCACTCTCACCTCGTCTGTGCAGACAGAAATCTCAGAACTTTTCTGAAAAACTCACAACTAACTGCTCTGCAGGCTTCTTAAAGCACATTTTACGGAAAATGGGGTAATTCTACGTAATGTAAGAACAGTGCTCACGATTGATGACCCAAAACATTGCAACATAAAATATATTCATAATGAATCAAGTTAAGATTTCTGTGCGTTTGTTGAGCTCTCTGAATGCCTTCCACAGTCTTCCACTGCACATAAAGCTAGTGAAATCATCTTCAGTGTGGATCAGCAGGGTCCTTTTAGAAAAGATCATCTTCCATAAGGCATGTAAGGAAATGGTGGATGCAGACGTGTGTGTGATGCCATGGCTGTCTGCTTGAGAAGTGTGAAGTCTCACACTCCTGCTTCTCTTCTCCACGTCCAGCAGCCAGTCATAGCACCTGCTCTGGGTCCTCATGACCCACAATGCTCTCAGTTTCCTGTAGATCTTTTACCTGAGGAAGTGAAGACCAGTTTGAAGAAGAGTACAGTACCAACAGGATTTTAGAGCTTTCATACAAATTACTAAACCGGCTAAAACGTCTCATTTAAAGGACTGTTTAAAATTAGATGACAGTATACTTAAGTAAGAAATAAAACACTGGGACATGCAGTTATAGGAAAATAATCAACGATGGAGTGGTGTGTGAGCAGTGATCACCCCAATAACAGCACGTCCTGCAGTGTTTTATTCCTCTTACTCCACAGCAATTTGCCAAAACATAAGACATTTTATACACTTATAGTTACATTTAATGTTCTGCAAAACAAGGTCACTTATGTTACAGCAGCTATAAACAGTTATTCCCTCACAAGCCTCTTTTTTCTCACTTCTGAAGTCAAGACAAAAAATGCAGCTTGTCACATAACAGAAACAGTAAAAGCACAAAGTCCTCTGTCCTGTGTGTGTGTGTGTGTTCACCTGCAGTGGTTGTAGTGACTCCATTTACAGTTCCCTCCACGTCTGCCTCATCCTCTGCGTAGCTCATAATGAGGGCACGCTGTCTATCAGTTAGCATCCTACACAACCAGCACAATAACGGTTACTCCATCAAAGAGATTAGTTACTCGCAAGTTACTATTCCACACTGATTCCAAACTCCTTTCCCACTAAAGCCACACCCCTTTTCCCAAACTAGTCCCACCCCTTTTTTGTAGCTATTATAGGTTTCAGCAGAATCCTCAAAAAGAATACATTATATAAACAATGAAGTTAAAAAGTGTCCTACTTGGGGATTTTAATCTTGATGTGGATGTAATGATCACCATAACCATAGCCACTGACTCGTGGGATTCCCTTTCCAGAAAGCCTGATCTTCTGATCAGCCTGGACTCCAGCTGGGATCTGCAAAACATTTCATCAGGCTTTGACACCATTCCAATCCACTTTAACTACAAATCTACCAAAAATACATGCGTAATGTAACCAACTCACGGAAAGATTGACCGTCTCGTAGAGTCCTTGCGCTCGCACTGTGCCTCCCAGGATGGCCTGAGCCACCGAAATCTGAACGTCTGAGTGGATATCTGCCCCATCTCGCCTGAACACAGGACTCTTCTGGACCTGAGGACCAATAAAGCTAGACATTAGACTCAACCTGGTAAATCCTAACACATATACAAATTTGATTAAGAGGAGTTCTGCAAGCATGCATGTAGCACATTGCTGACAACCAATAAAAAAAAATTAAAAGAAATATAACACACATGGAATTTCTCTTTAAATTAAGTTAAAAAATTAAGTGACAATTTTGTCTAACCAACATCAACAGATGTTGAGTTCTCAAGTCTGATTGGTCAGAAGGTGTTAATTTGCTCTGACAGTAATGCTGGCTGTAATTTAGATTATAGGTTTACATTAATGTGCTCGTTCTAACAGCTCAATCTCAATAATCAACAGATTTAATAATAATCTGAAAAATCTGTCATCGTTGATGTGGTGAGGTTTTCTGTTTAGCATTTATAGTTTTGTCTCCCAGCGAGAGGTAATGCTGTAACTACATTTTCCAACACAGGAAAGTCTTCAGCCCAGAGGGTTTTGCAGTTTCTTGGCAACATTTTTTTTGTCTTATTAACTTCAAGAGAGACAAGAGCAACTAATTTGTTTTCCACAGATGTTTGACAAGATTAAAAGCAACTATAAATGGATAAAGTATGACATGCTATTCTTCAATACATTTATAAATTGATGATGTTGGAAAAATAACACACTTCATGATGTGCTGTTTTAGAAAAAAATAATCAAATTTGGGTAGCACACCATCGTCATTCATTACTTTTCTATAACAGCACATCCAGGCGTATTTTATTCCTTATTTAGCAGGTGTTTATTAGGTTTACACCTCTTGGTGCATTCTCTCTCGCCTTTTCAGATTCTTGCACAATCTCCGTTTGTTAAGAATCCCTGCTATAATCCTTTTCAGTTTAATAAGTAGCCATACCTGTTCTTCATTTGGGGTCTGTAGAAAATAAATTGTCTTGAAGGACCAGACTGATATCTAAATAGAGCAAAAAATACACCGAATCACTCACCCTGAATGTGATGAAGATCTCTTTATTTCCCACAGGCATCCTGACTGTCTGCCCATCTTCAATACCTGTCAAACCAACCACACAACAAGCATCACACCACAAAGTTTAGATCTCAAACAAGTAAGACATCCATCATATCCTGGCTTGTTTCTGTGCTGAAACAAAATGGGTTCATGATTTCAAATGTTTGCATGAACAAACTTTTGTATAATTTGCACAAATTGTGAATAATATCCAGTTGGCTGAACTTTGCCATCTCACGATCTGGCACCAGTACCACTGTTATACATCTGCGCTTACCACACACACAGTCTCACAACTGCAAATTTTAAGAGTTTGCATAAGTCAAGCTTGTGTGGGAATGTGTATGTATTTAAGGTCTTGTCTACACTAATGTGGTTCTGAAAACACAACTATTTTCCAGCTTCACTCAAAAAAGGTATCTTGCTGAGAAACCTCTCCAGGGCCTGTTAAATCTGAAAATGCAGGTTTTCACAATCAAGTGTGGATGGATGTTTCTGTCACAGGCCCCTGGTCGTCACATGATCCCAGCTTCAAACTAGAAGACGAGTTAATTTGACTGGCGTTGTCTGTTTTGTTCTCTTTAGCAAATGAACAGAGCTATGTACAACAGGAATGCTGCGTTTCTGTGTGTAAGATGGAGCACATTACATTCACTTTTGTGAAACCGATCTTTTTGTACTCAGTGTCGTTACCACTGTACATTACTCAGCTACTTGTGCACCACAATAAACCGCTTGGCAGAAATGGCTACACAAGTTTTCTTGTCATCTACAACCCGAATTCCGGAAATGTTGGGACGTTTTTTAAATTTGAATAAAATGAAAACTAAAAGACTTTCAAATCACATGAGCCAATATTTTATTCACAATAGAACATAGATAACATAAATGTTTAAACGGAGAAATTTTACACTTTTATCCACTAAATGAGCTCGTTTCAAATTTGATGCCTGCTACAGGTCTCAAAAAAGTTGGCACGGGGGCAACAAAGGGCTGAAAAAGCAAGAAATTTTGGAAAGATTCAGCTGGGAGAACATCTAGCAACTAATTAAGTTAATTGACATCAGGTCTGTAACATGATTAGCTATAAAAGGATGTCTTAGAGAAGCAGAGTCTCTCAGAAGTAAAGATGGGCAGAGGCTCTCCTATCTGTGAAAGAGTACGTAAAAAGATTGTGGAATACTTTAAAAACAACATTCCTCAACGTCAAATTGCAAAGGCTTTGCAAATCTCATCATCTACAGTGCATAACATCATCAAAAGATTCAGAGAAACTGGAGAAATCTCTGTGCATAAGGGACAAGGCCGAAGACCTTTGTTGGATGCTCGTGGTCTTCGGGCCCTCAGACGACACTTCATCACTCATCAGCATGATTCTGTCATTGACATTACTAAATGGGCCCAGGAATACTTCCAGAAACCACTGTCGGTAAACACAATCCGCCGTGCCATCTGCAGATGCCAACTAAAGCTCTATCATGCAAAAAGGAAGCCATATGTGAACATGGTCCAGAAGCGCCGTCGTGTCCTGTGGGCCAAGGCTCATTTAAAATGGACTGTTTCAAAGTGGAAAAGTGTTCTATGGTCAGATGAGTCCAAATTTGACATTCTTGTTGGAAATCACGGACGCAGTGTCCTCCGGGCTAAAGAGGAGGGAGACCTTCCAGCGTGTTATCAGCGTTCAGTTCAAAAGCCAGCATCTGTGATGGTATGGGGGTGCATAAGTGCATACGGTATGGGCAGCTTGCATGTTTTGGAAGGTACTATGAATGCTGAAAGGTATATAAAGGTTTTAGAGCAATATATGCTCCCCTCCAGACGACGTCTATTTCAGGGAAGGCCTTGTGTATTTCAGCAGGACAATGCAAAACCACATACTGCAGCTATTACAACAGCATGGCTTCGTAGTAGAAGAGTCCGGGTGCTGAATTGGCCTGCCTGCAGTCCAGATCTTTCACCTATAGAGAACATTTGGCGCATCATTAAACGAAAAATACGTCAAAGACGACCACGAACTCTTCAGCAGCTGGAAACCTATATCAGGCAAGAATGGGACCAAATTCCAACACCAAAACTCCAGAAACTCATAACCTCGATGCCCAGACGTCTTCAAACTGTTTTGAAAAGAAGAGGAGATGCTACACCATGGTAAACATGCCCCAGTCCCAACTATTTTGAGACCTGTAGCAGGCATCAAATTTGAAATGAGCTCATTTTGTGCATAAAATTGTAAAATTTCTCAGTTTAAACATTTGTTATGTTTAAATCTATGTTCTATTGTGAATAAAATATTGGCTCATGTGATTTGAAATTCTTTTAGTTTTCATTTTATTCAAATTTAAAAAATGTCCCAACATTTCCGGAATTCGGGTTGTAATTCATTTCATGTAAACAAATTAGCGTGGAATGGGCATGCGATGAGGGCTGGGAACCATGTTAACAGTAACAACCTTTTCTTATGACTTTCTTCTTAGAGTTGGTGCAAAGATTGCTGACTGACTCACCAGCAGGAACAGGAACCATGACGGTGCGTCTCTGCTTGCTCTGACCCGTTCCTTTACATGCTATGCAGGGGGAGGTGATCACTGAGCCACGGCCGCCGCACCGCCGACAGGTAGAGCGCATCACAAATGGCCCTGTGTTCACCGTCTCCTACAGGGACACAGAGGCCATGTACAGGTTAATGGACCAGGCTGAAGTTTTGGCTTTCTACTTGTAGCTGAGGTTACTGAAGTCGACAGCATAGCTCACCATTCCTGTGCCGTTGCAGTGGTTGCACTGCTGGATCTTAGAGCCCGGCTCATGGCCTTTACCATCACAGCGCTGGCAGGCGGCCTCAATGTTCACCGTGATTTCCTTATTCACGCCTTTGGCAGCTTGGGCAAACGTCAGCTCCATCACGTACTGATGAGAAACAGATGGAACAGACACTGTTAACTGCTTAACAGAAAAAAAATTTTATTCTATCCCACCACTGCAAAGGTTCTGCTTCATAACACTTCACCAGATACAGTCCCACCGAAAGTACTGGAAAGGCAAGACATTTGGGTTTGAGTTCAAAAGATGAATATGAGACGACAGATAAGAATTTCAACTTTCATTTCCTGATATTAACATCTAGATGTGTTAAACTTAGAACATGGCATCTTTTGTTTGAACCTACCCATTTTTTCAAGTGATCAAAAATATTGGAACATGTGACTGACAGGTGTTTCTTGTTACTCAGTGATACCCTGATAGACTGACTGTTTACACAATTAACAGCTCTGAACGTCTACTCTTGGTTCGAGCCCTGGGGTTCTCCTGTGGAGACTGCATTTGTTGTTAAACTGTGCTCTGTGGCTTATTAAGTATTATATGCTATGTTTAGTAAGGAATAAAACACAATAGGGCATTCTGTTATTAGGAAAATAATCAACAACAGGGTGGTATGATACAAAGTAGATCCTATACCAGCACTTTCCAAAGTGTTTTATACCTCTTATACCACAGCAATTTGCAAAATATTTCAGTTTTTAATTTATTAATAATTTATCCATTTATAGTTACATTTAATTTTACGGAACGTCTTCAAGACACGTTAGTTCCTGTTATTACTTATGTTATAACAACTATAAACAGTAATTCCCTCTCTAGCCTCTCTTTTTTTCTCTCTCTTAAAGTTTATAAAGCAAAAAAATGCCTCGTCATGTTACTGAGAAACCGGAAAGCGCAAAGTTGTCTGTGAATCTTCACAATCAAGGAGTAAATAGTTTTTTTTTTTATAAAAGTGTTTTTTTTTTTTTAATAATTTCTTATTAGCCTTAGATCATGTGAAGCACCTGTAATACAAGTCCCTGTGTACGAGCTGTTACTAAACAAATGATAACATATTAGAACGCGTGTATTAATATAAACCTCTGTTATAGAAATTTGATCAACAACTTCTGACCAATTAGATCCAAGAATTCAACAGCGCTGTGGTATAACCTGGAGACATAAAGGAGTCCTCCTCAATTTTCATTTATTTATCATCTATTCTCTGTGTTATCCACATCAGCACCCTGTTCATCAGCGTTTAAACTCACTGACCTCCTGTGGCTGATCAAAGATGCCGTTGAAGCCCCCAAAGCCTCGAGCTCCGGAAAATTCCCCAAAGATCTTGCGGAAGAGTTCCTCAGGGTCCACTCTGGCACCACTCCAGTACTGCTGCTGACCCGCTCCAGCTCCGGCTCTGCCCGCCTCGAACCCAGCTGAGCCGTATATATCATACTGCTTCCTCTTCACCTCATCACTGAGCACCTAGAACAAGACCAGGCACAGATCATGTAATTAGGTTTCCCACAGCAGCCCTTGCACACACTAAACGCTCAAACACTGTGTGCCGTAATCACGCTTTAAAGTGATACCTCATAGGCTTCAGCCAACTGTGCAAATTTCTCCTTGGCCTGTGGGTCATCTTTGTTTGTGTCTGGATGATATTTCTTTGCCATCTGAAAAAAGGAAACAAAATGCCATCATATCGTTTTGACCAAAAAAAAAAAAAAAAGAAAAAAAAAACAAAACAAAACACACACTCATAACTATTTAACATTATGTTGGTTTATGTGTAAGCAACAATCAAGAGACTTTGTTTCATTTAAAATTTGTGTAAATAAGCATAACTCTTGTGACTGGTGAAAAGGAAATCTGTGTCTACTCATTTAAATAAAAAGAAGTCACAATGTAGGATTCTGTAATAATTCTACAATAACATTAAAGCGATATTCCAGCATTTTACACTCAAGCTTGATCTACCACTTCTGCAGCAGTGTAATTACCACAGACAATGATTTCAAGTTTACTCAAACCCAATTATAATGTAAATCTAAGTGCAGGACTTAAATAAACGTTTAGATTGTAGGACAGCAGAGTACGTCACAGAATCTATTCTGGGGAAAGGGAGAACCTGTGGCTGGAGCACCAGTGTAGTTAACGCTGCTCACAGTTTTAAAAAGTGCCACAGCCATTAGGAGTTTCACCACAGACACCACAAAATCTCTAACTTTTTACTGCATTGATCCAGTGCTGGATAAAATACTACAACTTTCTTTCCTGTTTTTCCTCCTTCTTTACTGTTAAGAGCTTAAAGGTCCTTGTTTTGAATTTGCGTTATAGAATCATATTTTAATCTCAGTGCTTTCAGTTATTCCCTTTAAAGCATGTTATTAAATAAACACTACGAAATTATTCACTATCCACCATGAACTACTAGGAACGGTGTGTAGCTACAAGAATAAGAAGCAGTCACATGAAATCTAACTGTATAGATTAAAAAGTGGTAGCTAACATAATGTATAATATATGGTGAGCTAATTAGGTGCATTAATCCAGACGAAGGGAAACAAATGTGTATATGATTTCTCAGGGAGAGGACGACTGTTTAGCCATAGCTATTCTCTCCTGATAAAGTTTCCAGTGTAACACATCGTGTTTGCACCCTTAACAAAAAGTCGTTGGTGAATATTTCACCTATAAGCTGTGAAATTCATAGCTTCACAAGTAAAAATGTTATTTGAGCCTGACTAGTGTTCTTATTTTCTCTTGATGTTTATCTGTGAAGTGACTGCGTGTAGTTATATGTTGGCTTTGGGCCAAACCTTTTTCTGCACTATTTTCACATAGTGCAGAATGTTCCTGATTGTGTAAATGAACATTTGTAGTCTGTACATGCTAATTAATGCTGTCAGACAGCTCGCGCCTCGGCTGATGTGGGTAGGGCTGTGGACTTAGCAGCTCGTTCTGTAGTTACTGCATGCATGTGTGCTGCACCACAGTGAGGTTCATTAAGTTTAAACACAGTTACACCCCAAAGAAAAAGTTTGTTTTCCAAATGTCAACAGAAAGTAGAGTTTAATTTCTGGTTACTGAACCTATATGTCAACTACGACACAAAATCTGCTTGTCCCGAGGGCCCGAGCTGCTGATTTGTTCACACTGTGTCTGGCTCGTATCTTGATTTTTGCTTGCTAAGTGATGGAGCATTGTGCTAAAGGTAGAGTTAAACGCTTATTGAAGCATTAATGCCACCATGTACAATACATCAGTATGTTCAATATAGCCTCCTGGACAAGATGCACAAATGGTTTGCTGTTGTTAAGCACACACACAGCTTTCTTTAGGGCTAACAAACTATCTTAATAATCTGACAGTCCAGTGCAGACTATCTGCACTATATATTTCCTCACTCATGCTGAGAAACTCTTCACTCTCAACTAATGAATGAAAGTCTCCTGTGCATGCAGTGTGAACTGAAACGCCTGGACTGCACAATAAAGTAAAACAACATTTCAAAAGATTTTCAGCAACACTCAATGAAAACTATGAAAGGTGAGCAAAAAAGGAATACAGTTCAGCCTTAAAGCACATCCACAGAGAGAGTTATGCTTGAAGATGTTTATCGGTTGCCTTCGTGGTTGTGTCTGTGGTAATCTCTCCCATGCTACAGATGCAGGGGACAGAGATTTGGACATCTTACTTGGTAATAGGCTTTCTTGATCTCTTTCTGGGATGCTGTGCGCGGTACCCCGAGAACCTGGTAAAAGTCCTGTTTATTACTGGCAGTGGCACTAATGTGGAAAGACAGCCTGGGCAGGACGTGATGAGGGTTTCCACCTGCAAACATACACCATAAAAACACTGCAATAAGAAAATGTTTCTTTCAAGGCATAAGCTGGATCCCAAAGCTCCTGTAAAATACAGACTGTAAATAAACATGACATAAGCTGGATTTGCCATTATATGAACAATCATCTGATGATTCAGAATGAGTACATGGCATGAGTGCACGAACACGTCATGTCTTTTTCAGTCTTAAAGCAGGATTGTTTTTTTT